>JAAGVU020000040.1:35900493-35922452 GCA_011763525.2 Mormyrus iriodes
TTAGGTCAGCTGTTCAAACCCAGGTGTGAGGACTCTTCAGCCAATCAGTCCTCTAATTAGTAATCTAATTAGGGAGCCGCAGCGAAAACCCGCACACACAGTGGCCCTTTCTGGATAAGATTGCTCACCCCTGTTCTACTGGAACTAGCCAGAGATCCAAGGGTGACTCATGCATTGCAGGCTTACCCTCCAAGGCCTCCAAGTCTGGAGACTGTAAGCACTAGAGGAAAAGGTCACTGCTCTGTCGAGTGCTATTATGTGCTGTTGTACTTGGTAGGAGCAAGACCCAGGCCAAATCCTTTCCTGGAGCTATGACAGCAAGCTAAGACTGGCTCTTGAGAATTCTCCACAGTAAGAGCCTTTGCACAACGACACTCATCGTAGGGAACGATAGCCCGCTAGGCAAGCAGCAGTGGAGATGGGGAAGGCACTGGAGTAGGAAATTGAGGCCACGACATGTTTAGGACTCAGAAACACCCTCATTTCATACAACAAGAGGTTTGACAATTACTGGCAACAGCGGCTGGCGTAGAACTGGGGAAAAGATTGATCCGGACAAGAGTGACTCTATTTGCTTTATTGAAAGTAATTAATCACAGTGGCCTGGGAGTAATGATGCCGTGAGCACATTCAGATAGTGGCATGTATTTATGTGCGTGTATATATGTGTGTGTGTGTGTGTGTGTGTGTGTGAGGGGGGGGGGGGCACAATGTCATAAAAACCTGTTATTTTGACTTTTTTCAGTCCCCATAAGGGAAAACTCAATTTTATAAAAATCTGTGACTGCAATCAAAGAACTCAAAATGCCAAAAATATTGTATTTTGTTTGGTTACTCATGGTTAAGGCTAGGGCAGGGTAAGGGTTAGTGCTGTCATAGTTGGGACTATGGTTATGCTCATAGGAATGAATGGAGAGTCCCCATAAAGATGTAGACACCTAATTGTGTGTGTGTGTGTGTGTGTGTGTGTGTGTGAGACTGTCTTTGCATGCTCCTGTGTGTTCAAATGAAAGGCAAGCTAATGCAAGGCAACAGATTTATAACCATTTAGACTGTGCTTTTTCTGGGTGCATGTGTGGGCCTGAGTTTGTGTGACAGTATGAAACAGATTAGACACTTCAGGTGTGTGTCAGTGTGTCTGTTTTTGCACATAAGTGAGAAAGACATCAGATGGACATGAAGTACTAATTGTCCTAGATAAGAGCCTGCCACTGCTTGTTGGATTATTTTGATCTCTCCTCTTTATTGATTTATGCTTCTCCATCTCCCTCTAAATTTGGAGAAAATTGAATGTCTAACGATGCTGCAAGCACAGTGGTCTGCGGGGTACGTGCACGTGAGTGCAACCGAGTCTGTGTGCGTGGGCATGTGCGCAAGAGCGGGACGGGGGGAGCAAACAGGAGACAGCGAGAGAGAAATCAGGCAGATTTTCTCTGGTGAGAAATCCGCCACGGTGGATTCATGCATGAGGGACATGCACCGAGGCAGGAAAATGTCTGACAAAAAGCCCTGCTGAGCTGCAGCACTGTTGATTTGACCCAGATCACCTTTAGGGGTCTTTGACACAAAGCTGGGAATTTTGATGGGATTCAAATGGGGGGGGGGGGGTTAGTAAGGGATGTTGTAGAGTCTTGGCCTGCTTGTCAGTACAGCAGAAAAAAAATGCCGTCGTGGCTGTGCGAACATGGCCCAGGAATGAGGCGGGCCTATTCAACCACTTATCGTCACTGCCTCCCGGCTCTTACGACAAGCAGACAGGCGGTAAAAGCACTCCCGTCAGACACGTGCGCATGTATCCGTGCCTTAAAGCCAGTGGCGGGGGGTGTAGAAAGAAATGAGCTAGCTGATGAGACGGTACGTCAATGCAGCAGACAGGACGAGCTCTGCATCTTTCTGATTCCCCTCCCATGGCTCAGGCGCCAGTCACGTGCCCTGCAGTGGAGTCTCTGACCCAATCCCAGGGGCCTGCCTTCGTGATTAAAACCCCCTTAATGCCCCAAACCCCTTCTCATTACACGGCGTAAATGATCCACAGAACTAGAGGTCTACCCTGCTGTTCCTGCCAATGCTGGCGCATACGAGCTCTCAATCTAAAGGTCACGCTGTGTCACCATCCCTAAAGACCTGTTAGGGGGGGGACATGTGGAGGGAAAGGGGAAAAAAACAATAGGTACAGGATGAAAATTTGCATAAATTAATAGAGAGGTGAGTATAACACAGAATGTTCTAAATGTGCCTGGCAGTCATTATAGAAGCGGTTTGCTTCTATAAGGTCAGCCCTAATGCTGGGATGGTTGGAGGTAAAGCTGCAGATGGGGGCAGGGAATGTGAAGTGTCTCTACTGGACAGCTATGCCATCACATGCACTAAGGGTAGAGTTAGCAATCACAGCAGCCAATTATATATATACATCACTCTCGTACCCAAATACAGTCCCTGTTCCTTCCTCCCATCCATATCACATGGTTCTTCCCACCCAGAGCAGAGAGACTTACATACCCATACTAGTAGTATGTAGAAAACTACAGTATTTTCAATTCTAGTCAACAAACACACAGATGAAATCAAGTGTAACAGAGAAGTGGATTGGATCTGAGGGTAAAATACTGAGAAAGCAGGCTGTTTAAAAACACTAAATGAAAGGGACAGAAGTCGGCCAACATGTAGCAGAACTGAAGCTTGAAACTGAATGGAGGCTCCCCGTGCTACTGTTGGGCTTTGACGCTAATAAAACGAGAAACACCACCTACCTCCCGACCACTCTGCCCGCTGAGCTGGTAGCCCGGTCCTGGCAGCTGTAATCATTCCAAGCCAGGTGGATTTTGCTCATCAAGCATCAAACCATAAGCATCAGTGTCCTCTCAACGAGTAGCCAACATCCTTGTTTCCTGAGCACCATGCTGGCCTGTAATTCTGAGGAAGACCCCCGACTGCTGATGGAGGCCAATTCCACCCTAGTCACATATGCCACAGAGAAGCTGATGATGCCTTTGGCTTAAGCTCTAATGACCTTGGTTTTAGCCCAGGACTGAGAGGCACCTTCTTCAGGTGATCATCTGAGTAACAAATGGAATAAAACCGTAAGGCTTTCTGCTAACAAGCACAATTTGTGAAGCAGGAGATTCAATTCATTTAGAAAGAAGACCTGTATGAAAACAGTCTCAGAGCCAACCTTATAAGAAAATGCAAATTGCGTAGGATACTATCCAGCGTGTGAGGGTAAGCTGCTTAAGGACGTGGCTTTGCAAGGAGAATTCCTCAAACCCTCAAACTGTAACATTGAACAACACAGAATGATGGTTAACTGATTACAAGGCGGAGAGTGAGGAGACCAAGGAAGTGCAGTGCAAGCAGCAGGACTTCATCCTCCAACCCCGGACGTCAAGCTCGTCAGCTAAGAGAAGTCGGATGAGGAGAATTTGCTGAATTACACGGCAGGTTAGCTGTTCTGCCCACCGTGCGGGATCAGGCAATGTGCCGTGCAGTCCACAGACCCAGAGTAGCACAACACTGCCCTGCTCTGCGGCAGGCTATGATGGAATCATCTGCACGGCTTTCTGCGGCTTTGACTGTCAGCAGATGAGTAAATCTGTTTTCCCTTACGAGATATAGCCAGTCTCTCAGCCTCTCGGCTCAGCACAGCACATAAGGCTTGGCTGAACACAGGATGAAGTTTTTGTCGGCTCCACTGTGTGAAGTGGGGGGAAATTGACAGTCTTTTTGTTAGCTGCCTGATTTGTTGCTTCTGAAGGATGCTAATGATGTTAATGAATCCTCCAATTCCTGTGTCTCGTGGATCCGTTTGCTACCCGGTTACTGCATCATCTTCCCTATCGACATACCCAGTACAAGGTCAAAGCATATTTCCCATCCAGGAGGAAGTAATATTTTCAATAGTGTAACGCTAAATATTGAGATATCAGCAATTTGTAAATATGACAGGATAACCACCAGTAAACTGAGATAACCCACAATGCATTGCTAATGTCTCGTCACATCTCCTCCCAATAAACCCACTGCTTTGCAGGACACACTGGAGGTATAGCTGGTGTGCTCTGGCATAAATAACAGGAAATTTAGCAGTAAACAATGCAGACTGAAGCCTCATCTCCACTGTCACAGGCAGATCACGCTCTGAAAGAGATTGGCTGTGTTTCTGCTCTCTCACTGAGACTGAAATTTCCACCTGAGGAATTATTTTCTACACAAAATGCCACAAGATCGACTCCAGATTTATTTAGGATGTCTGCTGTTGAGGAAGAAGGCCTGCTTTCAAGAACCAGCTGCATTTTCTCCCTCCGTGAGAGGCTAATACCAAGGTCAGGTGTAAAGCTGCTTTCAAAAGTAAGAAGAACATGGTTTTCATAGTTATAAGAAAGTTCAATTTCCCCAGTCATGCCACATTATTCAGTCTCCTGAACAAAGATACAGCATAATCAGGGTAGTTTCTAACTCATACACAAAGACTCCTTCCCTGTATGAGCACAACGACCATAGAAAACCAGGATTTTGTCCCTTTTACTCATGATGGACACCATTCCTTTTCTCACTGGACAACTGTCAGCTTCAGCCATGGCACACACTCACAAAAACGACCATTAGAGAAATGAAATGGAAACTAGGTTGAGGTAAATCCAACCAGGGAACCTTCTTATTAAACACAGATGGGCAAATCTGGTGCAATTAAAAGTAAACTTTTGGTGAGTCCGACGTGCTGCTCCAAATGTCACACTTCTTAGCTGACAATTAGCGAAGAGACATTTGATTTATGAAAAAGACCTAAAAATTGTTGGTAAAATCATTCTTTCATACAGAGGACAAATAGTGCCACATCGAATGGGTCAGATTATGTATGGGTTTGTGTTGGTTTTATATCAATCGCTGGAAATAAATCTTGTAATTATGAGGCTCATATTGTTTATGATGTCAGGGATATTAACAGCTGCGTGGAGTGGATCTCAGTTACTGATGTGGGGGGGTGTTTTATTATAGCGACATCTGGGTGTGTAGGAGGAAAAGGCATTTAGACAACCTGAAGAGTGTAGATCTGTCTGGACCACCATCTCTCTTAACGTGGAAATGCACGGTAACAATCCCAAACAGAGACATAATGCCAGGTGTCAAGCACAGTAAACGCAAATCTGTGAGCACTTTATCATTTTTATACTGGAAAGGTGGGGGATGACTCTCAAATTCAGGACCCTATCCATTCTCTCCAGGATGCAGAATGGCTTTGGCACCCGGTTCAGACAGAGCCCAGAATCAAGTGGCTGGAGAGACAGTGAGAAGCAGTCGCCCTACAGCTGGCTAGGGTCCTGCTAAGAGGCTTGTCTTGGCCGGGCGGAGGGGGATCTCAGTCTAGTCTCAGGAAATCGATATATGCAGCAATGTAGGGAAAGGGCAAGCTGCTCGCTCTCTGAACTAATAAGCACTGATTGACAAAACGACGTCACTGCAGAAGCACACTTCACATGAGCTACAATGCACAAGAACTAGACAAGACACAAGACACATTCTGCTCCCTGATATAAGAAAATAACGTGCACAAAAATCACAGCAGTGTTCATTCAATCCCCGAAACATGGGGCAGATCTGTGGTTTTAGTTTTCCTACTAAAGTCCAGCGTTACCCTACGTGTCTGATCTATCTGAGTGGCCTCGACCCAATGAAAACAATGACGGGGGCTCTGTAAACAGTCACACCTAATTATGCCCTGCCCACCCCATACACGCTGCAGAGCGGGGACCCCCCCCCCCCCCAGCCCCTCAGAGATCTCGGCGGCGGCAGGAAGTCGCTTCCAGGGGCTGGTGGGTGCCAAGCGTTTGGTCACGCACAGCAGCAGAGATGTGGTGGCACTAAGGCAGACAGAGAACTGATCACAGGGAGAAAAGCAAGACCCCTACCTCCATGAAACACCATTTTCAATGTGCCTGCAGAGGATACTGTTGGAATATAATGTATAATTATGTTATCATGATTCTGCAGGTGAACAAACAAGTTTGTATTTTAAAGTCAAACACTAATGCTGTCATCGTTGCCCTAACAGGCACAGGGCCTTGGCTCAGATTTCCCACCCTGGATCTGAGTTGGTGTTCATGTTGGCTTCTTCCAAGTACTCCAGTTAGGTCACAGTCTAAAGACTCTGTGTTTTACATGGCCTGGGGTCTCCAAACGGCCTATGCTGTATGATGCTAACAGGGAACGTTATGTTCAGGTCTTCTCAAAGGCAGGCAACGGTCTTACTGTAATGTTAATTTCTACCTTTTACATTTTTAGTAAAATTCTGTTAATGTCAGCGTGATAATATTTTTACTTGAACATCCTTTTAATGCAATTAATGTTCAAAAATATTGTTTTATAGTAAAATATTATTTTATAAAAGTGTTATATGCGTATACCCTAAACACACCTCCAGCCTTGAACCCTAACCCTAAATCAGCCCATAGTGGTGTAAAGCAGCAGTGTTAGCAGCAGCCCTACCATGACCTTTCTTTGTGTTTATATTAGTCTTAGCTGTAGTAGTGGAATAATGTTCTGGGAACATCAGGCACACTGGACACTTTAAAAGTTTCCATTCTTTAATCGTAATGTTCCGTAAACATTCCTAGATCGAAAAATTGTTAGCAGGAGAAAACCTTTCAGATGACAATCTGATAGACTGAAATCTTATTTCTGATTTGGGTGAAAGTATTACAATTAAAACAGCATTGATATATTATGGCAGTAGGAGTAACTAAATGACAGACTCAATACACATACATAGACTTCGATGCAGTCCCTGTTTATGTCAAAAGACCTACAGAGGTACCAGTTTGCGCCAACAAAGCAGACCACAAGAATACAACTGAAAAAATGGCCTAAGCTCCTACTGCTAACCTACGGAACTGCACACAAAACAGCAGCAAGACCCAGAAAAGTGCAAAGGAGCTCAGCAGCTCACACATCTGCATGCTAAGCTGTCCCCCATCCCAGCACGACAGCCAGCACAGGCGTGAGAGACAGCCCATCAGGGCTGGCGTGCATCTGGGGTAAGGCTTTTAAGGGTGTTTGGGGGGTGTCTGTTGTTGTTTTCTATTGTGTGTTATACACTAACAGCACATAAACATTTTCTGCTTCTTCTCACGCATTAAAGATTTCACCACACTCCCATTTCTGTAAGTAAGCTTACAGGACATCAGCCTTCCCTGTCTAAGCCCTCAGGCCTGAGGTGTTATAAGAGGCCTCTGGCCAGTACAAGGCTGGGAATGTCTGCGAGATTCCAGGACGTCCTCTCAGATCCGTGAATCACCACAGGACCGATCCAGCTTATAGCTTAGCACTAGATAAAGAAGCCTCACTGCAGTTTGGTGTTACTCCAAAGTGGCAGTGGCAGGGGGGCGGAGACTGAGACACCTGCAGCCACGTACCAGTAATGACAGAGAGCACAGGCGAGTGTTACAGAAGCTGCAGGCACACACACACACACACACATACACACACACACACACAAGGTGCATGGGAGGACACGGGTCACCGCACGGCCCCCAAGCGCCCACCACTGTGAGAGGATCCGTGAGAGGATGTTTTCATAGCTGACGGGATGCAGAGAGGCACAGCACTGCTCCTGGCACCGCAGGCAGCGGCTACGCGCGTACGGCAGGAGGCCAGGTGTCAAACGCGGTTTCACCATGTGATCCTCTGCTGACACCTCAGGCCTGCAGAGCAGAGGGGGGAAGGACAGGCGAGGCAGACTGGGGGAAATGGATATAAACGAATAGACAGACAGAGAATGGGGTCAGACACACAGACAGAGAGAAACAGAAACACAGACAGACTCAGGGAACTGTGAGTAGGCAGGCAGAGGCAGATGGGGAGGCGGACACTGAGAGCAGACAGAGAGGCAGACAGGTTCACAGACGAGCGCGTCGCCAGACACACGTCTCCGGCTGCTGACGCCCCCCCCCCCAATAGCACACCCCCCCAATCTGGGGAGCGTCCGGGCAGCACTCCACAGGGGCACCAGCGGACAGAGCGGCAGTGTGGAGCACAAAGCAGAAGGAATGAACTGAGTCACCAGGGAAGGGAGGCTGAAGCCAGAAAGAGGCAGGAGGCGTCCAGGAGGCGTCCGGGAGGCGTCCGGGGCCCGGGTGCAGAGCGCAGCCTCATGCAGGGGGATCAGTCTGCATCGCGCCTGGAAGGACAGCTGACGCTCTCTCATGTCCCCATGCCTCGCTTCTACGGCCTTGCTCCAAGTACCCCCCCCCCGAGTCAAGCATAGTGCAGCTGTCCCCCCAGCGAGAAAGACACTTTATCAACACAGTCACAGTGTGTGGAGGGACGCCCTGGGGGAATCCTGAGGCCGGGACCCCCGGGCCACTCTCCTCTGCCCTGGGGCGTCCCTGAGGGGGTATTTTTATTTGTGGTCAGGGTGACAAGGGCAGAGCCAAAGTCACAACCAATCACTACAGACATTCTATATTCCAGCATCAAGACCTTCAGAGCAAAAAGGGCTCATGGACAATCCATGGAAACTAAGCTTTAGAACAGAAATCAGTTGGCATTCTCATGAAAACCAAAACAGGAATTGTTTAGTCAGGGGAAAAAGTAAAAATATATAATCGCATCACTCATGTTTACTGCAGGCAGGGCTAAGGACTACTGGCCGGGAATGAGTGGGATAGTCAGTCAGTGCTGCTGTCTGTGCATAGGCTTTTGTTTCAGAAAGCGTCTTCATTAGAAGCTAATTACCGAAATTATCCCAGCACTAATTAGACTCATTTCACTACAAAAAGAAGTTTCACTCTGCAAAAATATGACAAATATGTACTCTGATAATAGGGTATTACCGCGTCTGACAGAGCTGTAACAGAAGATCTCACTTGCTGAGGCTTAGCGGAATGAGCGTTAACGCCCTGGCACGAAGCACGGGGGGGGGACTACTCCAGATGTCCCCCCCACCCCCAAAGCTACCTAATGTGATCTATATTCCAAGGGACCACCTCAGTCACAGAACTGCACCATCTCGGATGGCAAACAGCCCTGAAAGATATACACCCCCCAGGGAAAAAAGCTAAAGCACAGCAGTATCTGTGAGACTTCTTGGGCATAATTCATAGTGTGACAGACAGGAGTGCTCAGAAATCCTTACTCCAGAACCATCAGCCGGGTTACACGTGATATCTTCCCCATACATAAATCAAGACATTCACACAAACATCCGATTCCCTCACACACAAAAAACAGAACAACAAAAGAACCCCCCCCCCCGAAAGGCCAAGTTTCAGTCTCTACAGCACAGCTACATCTCGCCTGTCATGCTTCTGACAGAATGACACCACCGGCGCCCCCCAGTGGTTCCCTGGGTTCAAAAAGGCACCATTCAGTAGGCCTCACAAAGCCTTAACCAGGACAGTTGGAGCTGGTCTGAGGCTCAGAGAAAAGGACGAGCCTGTAACAGCAGATTTCAATGTGTTTTCTTACATTTTCATTCCACATATAAGATGATCTTATCTGAAGCGACACGCAGGGAGCGGAAAGGAGGCCGTACATTCTGTAAAACACCAGTCAACTGTTACATTAACTAATCTTGGGTATTAGCAACTGCTCCTGCTAGCCTGTCAGCAAATTAGCATAAGCTGTTCTCTGGGGGCTGCTGAGTGGCTCTTTCCTGGAGGAGGCTGTCCTTGCATCTTCTGACTTGCTGATCCTGTTCTCCAGAATAACCCTGCGCAGTCCTCTGGCTAGACCCTCGCAGCCATTTCCCAGCATGCTCTGCTCCCCCCGGGGAAGTGGGCTGCTCAGTATCATTAGCCCCTGTGAGTGTGTGGGTTTTAGCTGTTGGCCCTTTGTGCTATAGATTTCCTTTCAGGGCCAGAGCTTAGAGATTACTGGTCCCCAAGCCAGACCTATGGGTGAGGAGAGCTGAGGACGGGGCTGTTAATTAATCCAGGAGCAGGCCGGTGTCTGCAGCCGCAAAATGGCAGCCACAGACCCAGGCTGCACTAACGCCAAGCTCCCCCAACACCCCTACTAACCAAGACCAGTTCTTGCTAACAGCTGCTACTTTTCAGCCACTGAGAAACTCGGAGAACCAGATAGAAGACAAAAATTTTGTGGAAAATACTCCAATGTGTGTGTGTGTGTGTGTTTCTATATATATATATTTTTTTTATTTTTTTTTGTTTAGTTTATAAGTGTGCGGCTGTGAATAATATATTTTTCTGGTTCTTCTCTGTTTCTCATTAATGAACAGCTTCTTCCTCACTTTATGGGACTTAGTCCTGCTTCTAGGAGCCTGATACAGACTGTCCTAGCAGTGCACTTCACACCACCACTTAATGTTTCCCATTCTTTCTGAAGGTCCCTTGATGTCATCCTACGATTCAGGAGAAAATGTCAGATAAGTTAACGGTCGTCTCTGGCATTAGAAAGTCACTTCTGCCCTCTACCTGGCTGGTTTCTGGTCGTTCCCAGTGTCTCCTGCTTCACCTTATTCTTGTGTACTGCTGTCTTAGAAATTTTGAAGCAGCCTGCTGCTCAGCGCAGCCTCTGCCAGCAGAACCAGGATTAAACCAGGATTTAAAAATGCAGATTTATTTAAAAATATAGAATGGTCTTTAGAATTTTTTCAGAGCTGTCTATATTGTTGCCAGCACCTTACACTAATAATTTACTTCTCAGCAGTATGAAAAATAAAAAATAAAGATTTAGCTGGCTTCCAAGGTTCACTGCTGTCCAGAAGTCATAAATAATTGGCAGTTAATGACGAAGGTGTATTGACCCAAGCTGCAGAAGAATATAATGACAAGCAGCACGCAGTTTTGAGGAAGAAAGTACCGACTGATTCAGATCGAACCCCCAGCTCCACAGAACACAACAGACCACAAAGTGCCGTAATGGTGCTGACATGCTATTGCAAACTATTACACACAGCCAGATTGGTCAGGGTGCACAACAGCCTCACAGCTCCAGGCTTGTGAGTTTGATTGGTGCCCCTCATTCTGTGTGTGTTGTGTGAGTGTGTGTGTGTGTCTGTGGGTTGTGTATATATTACAGTAGATTACAATGTGATAAAAAACCTGTTATCTTGCATAGAAAGTGAATTTTATTAAAATAAACTTCAATCAAAAAACAAAAATGCCAAAAGTCTTGTGTTGCGTTTGGTTACATACAAATGAATGGATGGTCCCCACGAATATGTGAATACAAACGTACGTGTGTGTCTGGAGTTTTCGTGCTTCCCTTGAGTTCACATGGGATCTCTCCGGCAAACCTACCAACACACATGAGGCTCAAAATTGCTTGAAAAACACTTGTCAGAAATATTTCAGGTACCGTCTAAGCTATTAAGAGGGAGCATCCTTCAAGTCTTCTAACCTCCTTCTAACCACGTCAGATACGCTGAGCATCCCCTATGTGTCTTTCCCTCAACGAGCCCCTCCAGCCGCCCAGGGAAAGGGGAAAAAATTTAATTCATGAGAATCTCTTAAGTTGCTCAACAATAGCTAGTGGATACATCTCCATCAAGTCCTGAGCTATGAAGAAGTCCAACAGAGGCTTCATTCATCACCAGCCGAGAGGAAAAAATGGGTATCTAATTCATTACGGTGCCAGGAAAGGAGTGGGACCCTCCCCAGATGTTACAGTTGGTTTCACTCTATATAACAAGAAAAAGAAACATAAGGGCCAGCTGGTTGAATTTCTGCTTATTTCAATGAAACGCTTCAGCAGGGAGTGCGGTTCGGTGTAGTTAGCAGTGAGCATGCTAAGCCTTAGCAGAGAGGCATTATCATGTTACTAATTAAATCACACAGAAGTAGCACCAACCATCCAGCCATCCACTGGCAACAGCAAGTATTTTAAGAAGACAGCAGCAGTCAGTCAAACTCAGACAATTATCTGTATAAATCAGCACCTTCTATCCTGCTTTGCACACGCGTGAAATCTAAAATTCAGATGTCAAGCTGGAACTGCACAGAAAAATAAACCGAATGAAAACCAAGGCCAAAAGTGCTGCACGCAAAGTTTACAAGCCCAGAGTCTGCTGCGTGGGAGAAACATCACGTACAAAGTTAAGGGAACTGGAGGCACAGATCCATCCCATGCATATAACCTTAGAAGGCCTTGTGAAAATAAATGTTTGATTCTGCCAGCTTGCATAAACAATCTGCCTTGCTGTGACTTCTCTGCTACAGCGGTGCCTCATCACACGCCCAAGACGAAAAAAGCAGAAAAAAGAAGCTTCTTAGATCTTTTTTGTTGCTGCTCTAGTTACAGAGAAGCACCTGCGATGAATTATCTCAGCGGCTCGCCTTGCAGGTTGTACTTTGCAGCCGGGAGCTGGTGCAAATGCTTCGATAGCAGTGACACGGCACGCGATTCCCCTTCCGTCATCCTTTGCTTGTTTTGCTTGTTGTCAGCGAGAACAAAGAGACAATTTTCCACCGTTGTCTAGCTCCCTTTCTAAATGTTCTATATCCATCCTTCAGCCTCAAGCAAGGATAACTACATGAGTAGCAGGCTGGCTTTTGTCTCCTTATGTGCTCCTATCCTGATTATTACACAATTATCTGATAGGCGTTCCAAGATAATTGCTATAAAGTGACCTCATGGCAGACTAAACACTCCACCATCAGCTCTGACATGGGCCCACAATACCTCCTTGCAACACTTTCCCTCCAAATCATTCATCCTACCACCTAACATACATCTCGACTAGCCTGATATAGTGGGTCACTGCAGAATTTCAGGCCCCTGCAATGATTCCCAGGTGTGGTCCCGATATTGCTTGACCGAAGAATGTCATCTGAATGGCTTCAAAAAATAATCGAAGGACAAATTGTACAGCTGTGAACTATGGAAAAAGAATGGCATTGACGAGACCCACCTCCGGGCAGGAGAGTGACAGCGGTCTACGTGGCATCGGGATGGGAGGATGGAACTAGCCGTTTACTTGGGTTTCGCAAACGGAGGAAGAGCAGCGGACATGAAAGTTGTGCTGGATTCAGAAAGGGATGGGAACAAGCAGGGCGCCAGGTCTGTAGAACGGGGAACAAAGTTGGGCAGTCGGCCACCCAAGAGTGAAGGGCGGGGCACCTGAGTCCGGGACACCCATGCTAAAAAAAAAAAAAGCCTGATAAAAGCTGCACAGCGTCCCATCGACATACAGAAGGTTAACTACACGGGAGATGCTGGAGTTCACTATCACAGCAGACACAAACGTCACCAGAGACGGGCAGTATATCAATTAAATGTATTTAAAATATGTATTATTCTGTCATTTGTATTTTGCTGTACTGCAAAAGATCAGATGTAATCTGTAACAAAATACTTTGAGAGATTGTATTCTATGTATTTAAAACACTTAATAAAATATGTCATTCTGTTTATTTTTTTTCTGTCATTTTAAGAACCTTCATCTCCAGGCTCTTATCACTCCAGGCCACTCTTATCACCGTCTGGATGGATGTAAATAAATCACGTGACACGTGCTACTGGGCCCAACTTGCTTGTTGTGAACCTCACTTATGGGAGTTATACTTACACAAACATATTCTGAGGGCAGAATGAAAAATGTTAGGTTCAGAGAGAGAACCAATCACATTGTAGAGGAGGTGGATCCAAACAACTAGAGGACACAGGACAAAGACATATGATTGGTTGGTCCCGCTGCCATTAGTTGCTTGGACTCACCTCCTCTACAATTTGATTGGTTCTTTATCCAAACTAATCATTTTTCATCCTGCCCTCAGAACATGTTTGTGTAAGTAAAAACTCACATGAGTGTGAACTTCGTTTTCCCACGACCAGTAATCCAAGGAAAGAAGCTCCTTTGGTGCTCAGTGCAAATTACCTTTACGCAAAGCAGTAAAATATACTGAGATAGATATTGCTCACTAAATGTCATTATAGGACAAAAAATAGAGCGATTAGCAAACAGCAGTGCTGTGCTCTAGAACTTGTGAATTAACTTGCTAGACTGCTAGTGGCATTCTAGTTAATTCCAACAGGCATACTCAGGCAGAGGCATCTTGTGGTTTGTCATATATGGAAGCCTTCGTTAGTGATAAATCAGGATAGGTACTTTTGTTTCTAAGGACAAAATTAATTAGTCAGGTACACGTAGACATTTTAATAAAAGGGAGAACCGATGGGGGAACTTGAAGATGCATATTATATGTGTCACAGCCACTGGCTCCTTTATTTTTTTGAGCTTATATTTAAAAAAAAACAGTGTCTTCTTTGAGTTTGCGCATGTTCAGCACCAAACTGTAAGACAAGGTGAGAAATTCATGCATTATAATTCATTTAAGAAAGGATTGGTGTGCCTCCTTGTGCACACACACACTGGTGGGAAACGTAAAAAGCACGGGTGTAACGGGTCTGAAACCGAGGCCGAAACTGCGATAAGAATGTTCACGATCTCCTATCGCGGTAACCCCCCCCAGCGCTGCGGGTGCAGCCTGCTGAGCTCTCATCATGTTACTAATGTAACAAAAGTCATTGTTCATTTCACGGTTATTTCTTTGACACATATAAATCCCAAAATAATTTATCTATTTAAAGTTAGGGCTAGCTGTATATTTTGTAAATATTACACATTACTAGGGCTGTAACGGTACACATATTTGTCGATCACCCTTACTATTTTTTTTAATTTTTTTTGTTTTTATTTTTTCAAATTACAAAGTAATAATTTAATTAATTAAATACATTTTCTCATACCAGTATTTTGTATTTTATTGTTACATTTGATGAGCAAGTATTTGTAATTTGTAACAAGATACTTTTTGATGTATTTGTGCCCATCTCTGAACGGCACAATATTGACATCCATTTAAACCATTTCTGAAATGTGAAATTTCTCCAACAAATTTGTACCAGAAAACCATTACCACAACCAAATCTGTTAGCTAGACATATATATATATATATATTTATTTATTTATTTATTTATTTATTTTTTAATTGCTTTATTCACTATTGTACAAACACAAAGGAATTCTTTAGTTTTTACATATACCATCGATTCACGCCAGTGCAGAAAAGCTCCGTGTGAGAGCAGGCTAGGCGCGCACATATCTGCCAAGTCACCTTAAAGGATGTTTTTTAGCAGTAGTGTACGGAACAATAGCAAAATTATATTACTAAATCCACTGCAGCTGCTCTGTGATCCTCATAGTCAGACATCCCAGCGGCGACAATATAGGCCAAAAATCCCTTGGACTATGTTTAAACATTATTCAAATGCATGAGTTAGGCAAGATTTACAAGCGATTGTGGCGGGAAGAATTGGGGGATGCTCATTCCAGTCAGGCGCTTAATCCAATGCTGTCCCACGGAATCCGGCACGCCATTTTCCACTTGCCGTGCCGGGCGGCAGCATTAGCCTGATATATGATGCGTATCTCGCCAAGTTCATTCCGGGGCCTTCCGCGCCGTCCTCACTCTGCCTGCCGCACGCGTCTGCCTCTCACACACTCCCGGCTCTCCGCCCTGCCGACACTCGCCTCCCAAACGTCTGTCTCCGGTCAGAGCGGCGCGCTCAGTTTCCCCGCTTCCTCCCGGGCGAGTCAGGGCAGCTGGAGCCAGCGGGATTCTGGGATGTCGCCCCACATGAGCATGCCAACGCAGCTCTGCCCGCTCACCAGCACAAACACACACAGGTTCGGGCTTAGGCCGTGTCATCCTCAGATCATTACCAGGCCTTCTCTGGTTCTGTAATTAGCAAAATTTGCATATATTACCATAACTGGCATCATTCCGCCACAGGGGGTGGGAGGGCCATAAAAAGTAGGTCAGGGCCTATCTGGTCACTATGAGGCGGCTTCCTGTACACCTGTCAGTGGCCAATCAGACGGGGAGGAGCACATACATCTATCCAATAGTGCGCAACATTCTTGTGCTCAGCAGCAGGGGATGGGGCTTATTTCATTCGCACGAGGACTGTGCAGTCTGGGCATAGAGCTGAGTAACTCCTGGAGGAATACGGGCCAATGCAGATTAGTGCAGGCTAAGATGTCTGCAGTCTTTTATTGCAATAGATTTCCTCATCAGATCTTAATTATCTAGCTTGACTACAAAGAGAATGAACTATAGAGAATGGACACATGCTTTTGTAAAGGACACAACTGATCTTCTAATGGCCACAGTTCAATTAACTGTTTCTGTAAAGTCCTGGGATGAAGGTCGACCCTACGGAGCTGCGAGTGCACATGCTTTTCATTCAGGCCTGGATGCGACTGCAGAGACCTAACAGCTAGCCGTTATTATCCGTTATGCCTGTTGCCCAGTAAGTGCGACACATGAGAGAGGTGGGACAACGAACAGAGCCATGTGCTATAGGGATGGGGGGAAGGAATATGGACTATATTTGAGTGGAATTGAGAGAGTGCTGAGAAGCACAAACGGCAGGCAGCTGTTCTGGCATCAGCACAGGAAAATAGGTCCTGGGAAGAGCTGTAATAGACAGGGGGACGGGGGGGATCAGGACCTGGGCATGTGCTCCTGAGTGCAGCAAAACACCAGAGTGCTGGCACATAACACTGATAATAAAGCACAGGTAAAGTAAATGGGCGGGCTTGTCCTTGACTCCGCCCTGCCCAGGGACTGGCCACACCCCCACGCTAAAGTTGTACCCCCACCATTTCCATCACATCAGCAATGTGACCAAATGCAGCTTAATTTAGCATTTAGTACTATTTGTACTATTTAGCTAAGTTTTTCAGATTCCCTGACAGCCCAGAGCCTCTGTTCGTCCCTGGATGTTCCCAAAGGAGCCCATGCACCAGGTGACAGAACCTAATTTTTCACTCAGTTCTTAAAAATGGGACATGAATCATTTCAGAACTGAGGGGAATGGGGATGAGGGGAGTCACATCATATGTGAGAGCTGAAGAATATGAAACTGCTGAGGCCTCTATTCACCTTGCTGTGAAGAACGGCAAGGCCAGAGCCCCTTCTTCCATTACACCCCAAGAACCTAGAAAAGAAATCACTCACCACCAAAAATAACCTAGATGGTTTATAAAAGAAAAATTCAGATCCAACCATATCCCTCCCTCTGCCCATACCAATATCTCCTAGTTGTCCTGGAATCCAGTCTAAATTCTATTTTCAGAATAATATCTATACTCCACACCTTAGTCACAAGGCAGGAAGCATGGGACAATGCAGATGGTGCATTTCTGTGTGAAAAAGAGTCGAGATGAAAAGGTTCTGCTCCCCGAAGACCAGGCCCCTCTCATGCCACAAGCAGGAGCTTAACTAGCTCCATCAAACGGCCAGACCTTCCAAACCTGTCTCCATGGCAGCTTTTAAGGACAAAATCACACAGCTTTTCTCACGCAAACATGTCTGCTGCCTTAAATTTTATTCCATCTGCAGACATGGGCTCAGTTTCGTTTTACCCAGCGGTATTTGCAGCATGGCTGCCCCATGTTCTGCATTAGTAACGTCACTGTGACATCTTCTAGGACAGGTCAAATGCATAAACAAAGCACATTTCCTGATCAGGTTAAACAAAAAACGACGCAATAAACTTGAGATTAAGCGACAGCAGCGTATGCTCCACACGCCTCACACGCGGGAGGTATGCTCTGTCCCTTCTGGACTGCTGAGAGCATTGTGAAAAAATGCCAAACAATAGCAGGTGGGATTCCATCATTAAAGTGAAAACAGCAAAAGCACAGGGCCCTGGAGCAGAGTTACACCTGGGAGAATGGCAGCACAGAGCCTGCAGGGCTGTGCTGGGAGGGGTTTGGCAAGAAGTGAACCATCTCATCCCCCAGCACACACACAGCTGTAAACTGCTGCTTCGGGGCATTGTTCCTAAGGCCAGTGAGAGTGGGAGCAGCAGAAGGATTTCCCATAGTTCCCCAAGCGCTACTGGGGGCCTTTCCTGACCATTGCCATCTGGCACTATAATGCTTCCTCACATTCCTGTCCTCGATCCCAGCCGAAACACAAGCCAGAAAAGCATCTAAAAACATATGACACCCATAATGACAACCTCGTATGACCATTTACGTCTATCTATCTATCTATCTATCTATCTATCATCCATCCATCTGTCCATCCATCCTGTCTAAATGTCTGCAATATTTAAGCACAATAACTGTACTTGAGCCAGCTGAACCACTCCTCAGGTGGAATGACAAACATGCAACCAGCTGAGTGCCATAACTGCATAATTGTTTGGTTTGCAGGTGGAAGAAACCAATGTTCAGGAACAGGGCCAAGTCAGGTGGTCCCACCCAGGACAGGAGGACCCTGCTGAACTCATCCGCTGGCTGGCACATCGCATGACCCGAGGCCGGGGCTCACGAGTGTTGAGAAATGGCACAAGTCGCACAAACACACTTGTGAGTCTGGCAGACATAATTTATAGGTCTGTTTACAAACATCTGTGAGTCTGTAAATGTCGATGCAGAATTCCAGCCATTTGCTGGTCTAGAGCCCGGGCCCGTGCATGCGAAACTGAAAAAAACTGAAAAAGGGGGGAGCGATGTAAACAAGATCCAAGCTGGAGAATTTCGGCAGCAAAAAACAACCGTTAAGTGACTGACCAAAAAGGGTGTAGGAACAGGGCCCAGTACTTGAGAAAAGTGCATAAGTTCAACTGACTGTAAAATATCTAGCTCTTTAAAACAGTAATGGCATAAAAAGGCATATAAGATTTATATAAAGGCTTCTAGTATGCAATTCATGGTAATGAGATGTTAGGACAGAAGACTAATCTTGACGACTCTTTGATGGAAAAGCAAGACCAGAGGTCTCCAAGGCAACCTATTGATTGATGTCAAAGAGTTCCATAACTGGAGCAGCTAATACAAGGCAACGATTGTCAGAATAGAGACCCAAGTGTTTCTATCCATGGATGGTTGAGTTCCTGACCCTCACTCACCTCCACCCCCCAAACCGGCATCCAGAGACAGTTACACCGAGGCACACCACAGAGGGACAGCTCCCTAGAAGGACTGGTGTCTCGTAGGAGCTTGTCGACCACAGCAAAGCAGAGCTTCCAGACCACAGAGAAAGTCCCCAGCGGTTTCTAGTTAAACAAATCCACCCAGTTAGCTGTTTAAACTTATCAGTGCATCTGCTGTGTGAAAAATCTGGCCCCACAGCCCTGTGGCAGAGGTTTCAGTGTTTTGAAGGGTAAGCCTGCATGTTGCTACCATGCGTTGTTCTCTAGTATCGAGAGCATTAACGTTTGACCTTAGCATGATCTGAATGTGTTTAACGACAAAGCACAAATGATTCTTACACGACGCCTTATGTCCATGTCTCAATCTGTTATGTTTAAACATCTTACACGTTTATATTTATTCCTATTTCTCTGAACAATGACCAACAAGACTGATATTTCACCCCAGTGTATGGCCCGTGTATCATATAACCGAAGCTGATAATGCAGATACTTTGACTTTGATTGAGATGAAGGTGAACAGGTAGTGACCTGTAAGCCACGGACATGACGTGTACGCTTTACTCTATCGGCCACATTGCACTGGGGGGGTGGGGGCGAAAATGAGGTGGCCTACCCATTGGAGATGCCCACATCAGTGGGCCCTGGGGTTGGTCGGGGGCAGTGTGTGGGCAGCAAAACCCATTTCCCTGACTGTATGGCCCCAGAGCAGCACTGCCCCAACGCAGCTGCCAGGGCGGGTGAAAGCAAGATGCTAAATAAAGCAGGGGAGAAGAGCGTGGAAACCATGTGGTGGGAGGCTCGGTGACCAGGCTGAGGAGGACCACAGTAACCAAGCGGCAGGAGGCTCGGTGACCAGGCTGAGGAGGACCACAGTAACCAAGTGGCAGGAGGTTCGGTGACCAGGCTGAGGAGGACCACAGTAACCACATGGCAGGAGGCTCGGTGACCAGGCTGAGGAGGAGCACAGTAACCAAGAGGCAGGAGGCTCGGTGACCAGGCTGAGGAGGACCACAGTAACCATGTGGCGGGAGGTTCGGTAACCAGGTTGAGGAGGAGCACAGTAACCATATGGCAGGAGGCTCGGCCATCAGGCTGAGGAGGAGCATGGTAACCACGTGGCAGGAGACTCGGTAACCAGGCTGAGGAGGAGCACCTTAACCATGCAGCAGGAGGCTTGGTAACCAGGCTGAGGAGGAGCACAGTAACCACGCGGCAGGAGGTAAGGTAACCAGGCTGTGGAGGAGCACAGTAACCATGTGGCAGGAGGCTCAGTAAACCAGGCTAAGGAGGAGCGTACATAGTAAACACATGGAGGTAGGCTTCATAACTGGGCTGAGCAGGAGCACAGTAACCATGTGGCAGGAGGCTCAGTAACCAGGCTGAGGAGGAGCATACATAGTAACCACATGGAAGGAGGCTCAGTAACTGGGCTGAGTAAGACCACAGTAACCACATGGCAGGAGGCTCAGTAACCAGGCTGAGGAGGAGCAAATAAAAACACGGCACTGCTCTGTAAACAGCACGCATGCTGGCCGTACCTAAACAAGGATAGCAAACAGAGGCTGTTAGCTTGTGTACAATGCCAAAGTGAAGCAGTCCTGCTCTGTGTGAGATTTGCTTTGGTTGCGATGGCGGACAGATCCCCCTGACGTGGCAAAGGGAGGACCAAGCAGGGGTTTTATTATGGTTTGGGGAGTTCAGTAAGCCAAGAGGAGTAATGGAAGCAAAAAATTGCTGTATCAGCAGGGAAGAATACACAGAGAAAAACATGTATTTCCTTGGGAGAATGGTGACAAGGTCTGAGCTGTCAGAGGAGAGAGTGAAAACATAAGTCTATGTTATCGCATTAATAATGGGCTACAGGTGACTGGCGGCTTGGTCACCTGGTCCCTGGCATCTCAGACCATGCACCAGAGTGATGTGCTGTCAGACACAGATCTGGATGGGTCTTTATGAAGCTGGACAGCTCACATCCACTAATTCATCGCAGGGGAGCTGATGTAGGATCAGGGATGCTCAAGTTACAAAACATTCCTGAGAAATATTTAATTGAAATGCAGACTGTTGTGCGATTAGAGCTGCATCCAGGTACAAGAAAGCATCCACCTATAAGGCACATTGCTGAACACGGCGGTAATACTGCGTAGCAGAAGGACGGGCGCAAGGTGAAGTGGGAGACTGGCACACAGGGAGAAAGCATGTCATAGGAGGAGAGATGCAGTGCCAGTCTGGTGAAGGACACCAATGTGCCCCCATCCCCCCAAACCGCAGGCGCCTCTGGAGTGGATCAGAGACAGCGGCCGTCTGAAACCCCATCTCGGCCTGATCTCGCTGTGCACAGGCAGCATCAGAGGCTATGACTGATACCGCGAGCCAGCCACCATCGCAGCCCCCCCCCCCCACCCGCGCCACACCTG
Source organism: Mormyrus iriodes (assembly GCA_011763525.2). Taxonomy (NCBI): domain Eukaryota; kingdom Metazoa; phylum Chordata; class Actinopteri; order Osteoglossiformes; family Mormyridae; genus Mormyrus; species Mormyrus iriodes. Next base: position 35,921,821 of record JAAGVU020000040.1, read on the forward strand.
CAGCAGCCTGATACGGCTAAGCCCCCGCAACCTGCTACAGAAGCAGGCCGAGGAAATATCTGCGTCCAGGCGATAAGAATGGGACATGTCGGGGGGGTGGGGGCTGGTGTGCAAGCCAGGTCTGGGCCTGGAGCTTCATGGGGACACCCCCGCGCCCCCACCCTCCAAAAAAAAATACAGCCACTCCTAGACAGAGTTTGAGGCATTTCATTTTAAATCAGCAACACAGATTAATCTGCCCACCCCCCCTTTTTAAAATAAGCGACCGCGGCCCCCTCTTCACAATGGTTTTGCTGTGCATCCTCTACCCCGATATGCACATGTAGCCTCTCCACACAGAATCAATCCTCAGAGCAATACGACCAGAGTACAGAATTAACCCCCCATTCATACCCACTGTCTGTCAGACAAATTATTCCGTCTGTAGCAGATATTTTATACACCCACCGCTACCCCCCCCAGCCCACCTGACTTCCTCAAAACACACTGTCATATTGTCAGGTGATGGACAGGGCTGGTGTGATGGGGAAGGAGGGGTTCATGTTTAGGGTCGCGTTGGCGAAGCCAGGCAGACAGACTGAGCTGTTATCTAGCGCACCTCACTTCCCGGAGACCCCCCCCCCCCTCCCGTG
>JAAGVU020000040.1:35922604-35940608 GCA_011763525.2 Mormyrus iriodes
GCTGAGTGCAATTGTTATTCACATTTGTTTAGCAGGCACTCCAATTTGAGGTAACAGCCAAGCAGCAACTTGACATGGGTACTTCTGCAGCCGGCCAAGCCACTGGGGGGGCAGGGGGCACAGCTGCAACCTACGCTTCAGCACCCCTCAGTGCCCTCGCTGCAGGGCCTTCTCACGTGTTATTGCCCTCCCCCATGAACCTGCAGTGCACTCAGTTCCTGGGGTGTAACGATGTAGAAAACTGGATCAGTACTGACCACGGTTTTGGCGACATCGGTACAGCAGGAAAAACAGGATTTGTACTGAAATTAGTCATTATTAAAGCTCCAGACACAATTAGGAATAGGTGTAAACCAAAGGCAATGCGTCTGTTGATGTGTCTGAGGAATGCATATTTGCACATTGTCATAATAAATATGTATAATTTTATAGTATTATTAGGTATTAAGTACAGCCACATATCGGTAACAATAAACGCCACAATAGCCTATAATACTTTTTCAGCCCGGTGTGAATTTCCCTCCAAAAGCGCCTTAAATGTCACAGGCAGACAAACCTGCAGAGGCTGTACCTGCCCTGCTCTGGTCAGACACACCGGATACCGGACGTGTTCACAGTGACAAAGCAGAGTTCGCTATAACAGAGCTGACAGACAGTCTTGGTCTTAGTACACTCTCTCTCCAGTGCTGATGTACTTTATTGGGAAACCAAACTGTTCCCAAACTGCCGATTATGACTGACTGTAACCAGCATGAGCCGTAACCGACTCACAGCCGCAGTTAGCATAATGTTTTCCGTATTAAACATCTACTTGTGAATTTCTGCCAGTGTCATTCAATGTATTAATTCATTTCACTGTGCGTATCGATCCTAAATAAAGTACTGAATGGTGTACCGTTACAGCCCTACTCAATTCCACTCATTTCTGTACTGGGTGGTGTAGATTAGGACCATCATCATCAGATCACAGGTTCCAATCCCACGGTCGGCAGAGTAATTTCACCCTAGAGCAAGGCCCTTAACCCCAGGGACTGGCTGACCCTCCTTGCTCAGGATAAAAGCATCTGCTAAATAAATATATATGGCGCCCTTCCCAGTATGTGGCCATGTGGCTTTTCTTTACCAGTCCTCTGTGGACATCAGACACTCCATAATTGTTCTTTTTTTTGCCTCCATCAGCACTAAATTCAGATAATTACCAACTCATCAAGACCCAAATGAAGCATCTGGAAATCCATCCATCTGCCTTCTATAACCGCTTATCCGTCACAGGATCACAGTGAAGACAGAGAAACCCAAGGAATTCTGAACCATGGGGTGAAGGGTCATGAGGCAGGAGAGAGACACCAGTTGGACACTAGTTTATATCACAGTGCGATTAAGGAATGAAGGTCCAAATAGTACACTAAAGCTAAAGCCCTCCAACTCAACTACTGTAACTTAACATTTCATTTGGTCTTGTATTGTTAGTATGGGCATTAGTTTGTGGTCAGTGGAAGAATAGTCAATGTATATGACATGTTGATGAGTCTCTCTGAAATGGATTTTGGCATAATGATATTGATTGTATTTTCTGACCCGTTCGCGCAGGGTTCAGTTAATGGAATTGCACTTCCCAGGGACCCCACATATGGGATGTCATACCTCAGTTCCCGGGGACCCTGCATTTGGGATGTCATACCTCACTTCCTGGAGACCCCGCATATGGGATGTCATACCTCAGTTCCCGGGGACCCCGCATATGGGATGGCACACCACACTTCCCAGGGACCCTGCATTTGGGATGTCACACCACACTTCCCGGTGACCCCACATATGGGATGTCATACCTCACTTCTTGGGGACCCCGCAATTCGGATGTCACACCTAAAAGTAGAGGACAATGGAGCACCTGTAATTCTGCAGGGTGGGGGTGGCCCTGGCCAGCATGAATCTCATCGGCACGTGGCATTTCCCAGACGGCCGCATCCCCAGCCTTCCTCCGGAAACATCCCAGACTCGGGGTAATTGAATTGGAATGCCCCCACTTCCAGCTTGCAAACAGCCCTGTAGAGTAAATCCTCTTATGCTTGCTAATGAAAATGACACCAAGAAACAGAGGGGAACTAGATGAGATGGATTTTATTTTTTAAATGTATTACTTTCTGCAGATATCTATGACTGTATTTGTCATGCAAATTAAGTTGCTTTTTCCTGTTTAAATGCCTAGCTAATGCTTTTATCCAAAGCACCTTAATTCTTTCCCGTTTATACAGATGGATATTTGACTGGAGTGATTCAGGATAAGGATCCGTCTGCAGGCCATTTCAACGCGTTCCCATCTAGGGCCATGAAGTCCACGAAACCATCACAGTAACGGCTAATTATTGCCATTTGAATCAGAATATCACTTTGAATCTGAATGTGATGGCAAGCAGGTGCAGCATGGTGGGGGTGGTGGGTGAACAGAGAGCTCAGCGCTCACGCTATGACATGCTGGGGGGGCAGCTTCCTGTTTGCAGTGTCCGTGTCCCGCCACCGCCAGGAACAGGAAGCCGACAAGTAAACACTCGAGGAGCAGCAGTGTGCCTGCAATTAGCCCCGCTTGTTAACGACTGCCCCCAACTCCAATGCAGATCCCGCTCCTCCCACCCCCCAGCCCATCTAAGCTGCCCCCCTCCTCCAAATTGGCCTTTTAGAGAGGGAAAGGGAACAGGGAAAGAATGTTAAGAGCAATCATCATCAGCAGGTTTCTGGGATTTACTTGGGGGGCGGGGGTTGTGGAGCTGATTGTAATTTGATAGATCGCTTTCTTTTCCTGTTCTTTCTGTCTCCGTCTTTTTTTAATCGCTGCGGAGACACTGACTTCATTTATCTGCAGGAGCTGCGTCCCCAAGCCCCAGCGGGGGGCGAAGGCGCACTGGAGAGCTGCGTTCGCCTGGCGTTTTTCTTTTGTGGTACGAAGGGCTGTGTGGGGGGTGGGGGGGTGGCTGGTTTTCTTCCCTCCCGAGTACCTATGTGCACAATTAAAAAGGACGAAAGGACAAAGGAATCGAAACGATTATTAAAAGGGGAGAGAGCCGAGGACAGGAGCATTGTGGGACTGCAGCCTGCATTTCACACTCTCTTCGCAGGAACCCCGTCCTCACAGTACTTACCACCGACTAATGTTGGCTTCTACAATGCTTTTTAACGATCTATACAGCACTTGCCCCAGCTGTAACTTCTAAATGGTCATTTAACAGAAACCCAGTTTAGCAGAACTTCTGCTAAATACATAAATATAAATATGCTTTTTCGTCCACAGCAGGAGCGGGTCCCTGCCCCGCCCAGGTACCTCCTGTCCAGTCCAATCGCCTGCCGTGCATGAGCCCCGCCCAGGGCCGTGTTCAGACCCCCAGCGGACACCCAGCTTCCCGAGCGCAGATTCACCCTTCCACTGCAGCTGATACCCCCGCCTTCAGGGGGAGAGCGCCGTCTGTGCTAACACTCTGGCCACTAATACAATTAGAGCCCATATGCTTAATCCCCCTCTGAGCATCTGGCGAGGGAGACCCCCCAGCATCCCAGGCCCGCTCCTGAGGTGTGGAACCGGAAGCCTGTCCCTCATCTGTACACCAGACCCCCCTGAGGTCTCCATACTTCTCAACAGCTTCCGAACCTCTCCTCACATCAACAACAAGACCCCGGAGCTACATGGGGGGTTAAAACACCTCCTTGATTAATAATCAGTTTAACTTGTGCTAAGTAGCCCTTGTAAGCATGCGGGTCATTTTATCTTCACAGGCAATTCCTATGCCGCACACCTTTAATACAAAGGTTACGGTAGTGATCCTGTTATCCAATCACGGTCATCAGCCCGATCTTGACCTCCTGGCAGTCTTCCTGCTGGCCATCTGGGTCAAAGTCAGGCTACGGCCCCTGTTGCTGGGTGTACGCAGACCTATGGGGACTCTGAGGGCGGCTCGGGGCCCTGGACAGCCTCCCACCATGCCGTGCTGTTGGAGCGGTGGGGTCCAGACCACCCGCCACGTTCACATTACACACCCGCGCTCAACAGCCCTGACACGGGCCTATTATAGCATGCCTCACTGGCCCGGCAGCTAGCATAGTGGTCAGGGATAGCTAGGAGCAAAGACTGATGACCTGCAGGGTACCACATGGCCCACCAGGGGGTGCTGTCCTTGAACAAGGTGTCCAACATAGTAGCGTCAGTGGAATAGCTGCTTAAAACGTTACGTCGCACTGATTAATAGGCATTAGATAAGAAATATGATGATGATACGAAGAAGAAGCAAAGGACCCATTTGCTGTGCTTTGGAAATGCACTTGTGCTATTCAGAAATTCAGCAGCTATTAATGGCGGCCATTTCCTACATGCCATACTGATCACATGATACACCATACTGATCACATGACAGGCAGTGAATAACCGAGTTAAGAGTCCCAGTGGATCCAGCCGAACGTGACAAAGCACCCTTAAATCTTTACACGAGGCGCCCTCCTCCTAATGAGCATATGAATTATAAATTATTATTATATATAATTACAGTGCGTCCGTGACTAAATGATCTCCCAGGTCTTTATTGAGAGAACAGGAGCGCCAATTACAAAAGCCACCCTCTCTGTTTTCCCTGACAATGACAAATAATCCACTCTGTGTCCCTAGAGAAGGTGGGGGGGTGGGGTTGGGGGCTGGCTGTTTCCTCAGCAGTGAAGCCAGGTCTCTGTTTCCAGATCCAGGGTGCTTTCAAACAACATCTCAAACAGCACGGAAGGCAGCTCTGCTGATGTGCTGTGGGGGTTAGCCATCAGCTGCAAACAAATCATAGACAAAAACACTGCATATAAAAGCAGGTAAGGACACACGTGGAAAGTGAGATTCACTTTCCATAGGCGAATTCCTCTGGAAAAAGAAGAACTGTATAAATTATGCTATTACACGTTATCAGTGAATTCAGTCAAGTAAACACACATGGGTTAGGTGTTAATGGTGTCTACGGCAATAAAATATGAGAACAGAATCAGTGGGTTGTAGCAGTCAGACAGCAGGCAGACAAATGTACCACTCATCAAGCTGGATGTGTGCAAATGCCACAAGCTATGAATGGCCACAACTCGGGAGAGGTTGGCATGCACGTCAGCAGCCCCAAACACAACTCCAGGACTCGGGAGAGGTCAGCATGCACGTCAGCAGCCCCAAACACAACTCCAGGACTCGGGAGAGGTCAGCATGCACATCAGCAGCCCCAAACACAACTCCAGGACTCGGGAGAGGTCAGCATGCACATCAGCAGCTCCAAACACAATTTCAGGACTCGGGAGAGGTCGGCATGCACGTCAGCCGCCCCAAACACAACTCCAGGACTCGGGAGAGGTCAGCATGCACGTCAGCCGCCCCAAACACAACTCCAGGACTCAGGAGAGGTCGGTATGCACGTCAGCCGCCCCAAACATAACTCCAGCATTGCACTCAAAGCCAAACAGCACAGCAAAGTTAAAGGCAAGATATCCGCAACATTCACAGCTTCTGCTGAGTTGGGTGCGGATGTTTTCACACACTGGGATTGTCCTGGAAATTATTGCAGTACAAATCTCAAAAACAGAAAATTCTACTTCTATCTGAAAACATCAAGTTTTTAAATGAAAAAATAATGAATTACACACAGATATACATGTACACAAAACACAGCTTCCTAATGAACCCCATACTCAATCTAGGAAATGTGTCCTGTTTGTATGGCCTTGCCTCCTCACACAGCACACTGAATTCCAATTATCAGATAATGGCTAAGACGCCTTAATTTGCCAGGTAAATTACACGCATTCTTGTCCTAATTAAAACGCTGCCAGTAGCTTCTCTTTATACTATTAAGAATTAATAAATGCTTCATTTCCTCAGACATTTCCACGAAATAAACCTCAGTAAACAGCCTTTGTCTTGCTTTGTTTCTGACCTTTTCCTGTGTTTCCTCCCAAATTCTCCTTGCTTTAAACACACTCAGATTATACAGCAAGCGAAAGAAGGCAATGCACTCTGTCATCCAGCTTTCAAAAGAAGTGAATTTGGTTTGTTTCTATTCAACACGTGCAGCTGATCGCACATTTCCATCGATAAAATACGTTGCATTTTCTGTTGTGCTTTTACGCATTTCAACTCTTTTACGATTTCAAGCTGATCCAGCAAACTGAAAGCCCAGCTCTCGCTCAGCAGACGTAGGGAAGCTGATGTACTTCCAGTCTGGCAGTCGGACAGGCACCTACCCAGGCCCAGGACCCAATGGTCCCTATAGGCCAGAGTCTGTACAAACAAAATGTTCTTAATGTACTCTAAAAATTCTCGTTTTCTAGGTTAGAAAAACTGCATCAGGACAAACTCCAGGATATTAGAGCAGAACAAGAATGCAGATACTGGAGACTAGGAGCATTTTTCACAGTTAACTCAGATTATTCATCTCACATTAAGGTGTCTGCAGCTGGCCAATCAGATTAAACCATGGCCAAATGCACTGCAGGAGTCACCGCCTGTATAAGCCAATTGTGTCAAAGCACGAGACTTGATTTGTCAAATGAGTTTAAAAAAAGCCGCAGAATAAGTGGCTGAATACCACAAATCCCAGGTGTGTGTAACAGCGTGCAATTTTAATATAAATTTAACATAATTACTTCTGAAGGCGATTACTTCACAGCCTGGGAGCTGAAGTAGATGAACTTAACTGGGAGTAGAGATTCAATGCCATCCCAACTATAGAGTGTGAAGAGAATCAGGACTCATTGACTTAAGTTTCTGCTAGCCATTAGCTAACAGACAGCCCATCTCCAAAACGTAGAGGACTCTCCAGATCAGCAATCAAGATGTGAAGCACTGATAGAAACCAGTATTGAGCACCACACCTGGGAGAATCTACACCCTTTCCAGCCAACTTGAGAAATGCAGAGGAGTCAATGAGCCACTTTAGCTACTGAGAAATCAGAGAATGAAGCAAAAGATGATACCAAGAGATTCCAGTCCTAGCAGAGAAACCACACGATAAACATGCGTGACCACAGGGCGTAGCGCTAACACACGGTCACACGTCGTGCCTTTAAGCAGGAGCATCTCCAAAGCTAAACACAATCTCTTCATTAAGCACTTTCTCACAGAATGAAGAGACCTTGTTACTCATAACAACACAGATAAACACGACCACACAAAATGTGCCCTGGCACCATTATCGCTGCTCGTTAATCTACATATTATATTAGCGACACTGATAGACACATCAGAAGGTGTGTCCCTGTGATCTCAGCCCCAGCAGGAAATCCATAAGGGGTAACCAAGGGGCTATTCGTGTTCCTGCTGGACAAAACCAGTGGCAGCAATAGAGACAGGAAGCAGAACCACCCAACAGGAATATAAATGGCTGGGAAAACAAACTCAGCCAACAAAAAAGAGAAAAAAAAAATGCGTAACCTCTCGTCCCTTAGAAGAGAGGAGAATGACAGGTGTGTTTCTGTGAGCAGAGTGTCTGCTAGCGGCAGGCCAAGGACGGAACAGCGACCCCGGCCGCTTCCCGACCTCCGCTCGTCTTCACACCCCAATCGCATACCTGCTCGCTTACTACTAAAAACGCCAAAAAGGCGGGCCCCCTTCCCTTTGTGGGGTGTCCAGGAGCTGGCTAAGGGTGAGGGGGCTGTATTCCAGCATTTTCTTGGACTGCCCTACTGATGGAGCACCACCGCTGGCCAACGATATTTCCCATCTCCGTTGATCGCTCTGTGGCCCAGGTGGACAGCAGCCCTTCCTGACCGTTTCCTGCTAACAAAACACCAAGTTCGGGCCCAGTACACCAGGCCTGTCCGTGAATGTGTGTGTGTGTTGCGCATCCATAAATCGCACAAGCACCAGGCTCACAGAACACAGCATGACCAGGGGAATCGCCCCGGTAAGCTCAGCTGGCTGATAGATTAGACCAGATGTCCCCGGTCCATGTCCCCCGTGTCTCCCGTCCTGGCGGTTAGTGGAATTCCGTGCATCCCAAACATATATGTACGAATAAAGGGAGTTGCAAACCTCTGGGAATCTCTGGGCCTGTTAAACGAAACCCAGCAGGTGACAAGATGGAACTAGAGGCTAAAAATCTGGTCTGTCGCCGCAGTCCAGTTTCCCACGGATCCAGCGCCACCACGTCTGGCCTTGGTTACCGTGCCAACGGCTCCGCTTGCCGGCACGCACCCCGGACCCCAAGAGGCCCTGTTCATTAGCGAGGAGTCAGGCCCGGCGTATCAGTGGGGGCAGGAACTGTGTGGAATAGGGGCTTACGTTGTGAAAACACCCTGCTGCTGATTCAGGTTCAGATTCCCCCCCAAATAAACCGGGACTGGGGACGGGGGATGGCGGTAGGGTGGCACCCTCTACAGCTGGGCCTCAGAGAGAACGTCAGCTCCCTGAAGGCATTGCCACAGCCGCCAAGCTAAAAATAACCATCCTCCCGTTTCACAAACCCGCCATTCTTTTCCGGGGTATTATCACCGCAGCTGGCGGCTAATCTCGGCTGCCTTTTGATATTATTTTTCCTTTACAGAAAATGCTGTGTGAGTGCTGCTGTATCTTCCCCGCATTCCCCAATCCAGTGATTCTTACACACCGGTGCTGTACATCATGTTTCCAGGCTCCCCTGGACCACCCCGCATCGGGGGGGGGGGGGTCAGGCCAAGGTCCCGCAGGCCCTGCAAATGACTTGTTTTCCCTCCAACCCAAAATCATTTTATTAGTTTTGATGAGACTGACATTGATTTGTAAAATACATTTGAAAGTTTCTCCCACTTTGTTCAGGGAATTCCATTTCTCTGCAGGGTTCTTCAAGAGGACACATAACTACATTAAACATTAACCACTAATCCAGCCATCTGAGGAGCAGCAATGATCACTAAGAATTCCAGGAGGTGTGTGACCCTCTGGGACCTGAGGGTACCTCTCTGGCTCTGGACGCCAGTGTAAGCATAGCATGGTCTCCCAGTCGACCGGTCCGAGCAGATTTCCTGCCGGCATGTCAGGCCGATGGTCCTCCACTCGAGCTGGTGACATGGAAAAAGTCAAGTGGCAGCTTCCTCCGTCGAGACAGCTTTGCGAGTCGCTAAATATTTAATTCCAACAAGTCGCAGCCAGTCTCTTACAACCGGCGCAGTTAAATATTCATTGTCAGCCAGACTGATACCTCAGAGCAGGGCAACGGCGATTACACAGCGCTTACATTCTTTACGCCGAGGGCTGAGCCGTGCGGTGAACCTAACCCAGACCCGCCAGGGCGGGCGGGGGGTCGCCATAGAGACTATCAAGTGGTTTAGTTGGCATGAAAGAGACGGTGCTGTCAACCTGGCGTTGTGTAGCTCAGCCCATTAGGGATTTGCACCCTTGTCTAGAAGGTTATGACTTCAAATCCCATGGCTGACAGAGTAATCCTTTTAGCAAGGCCCTTAACCCCAGTTGCACCTGGGACACCTTCTGATCCTAACTTGTACATCACTTTAGACAAAAGTTACTAAATGGAGTCAATATAGTGTAACAGATCTGCATTAACAATGAGCAAAAAAAGGGTCAATTATAAACTTTGACCCAACCGCTTGCAGTAAAATGGCACACAGCACGGTGTGAGAGGTTAAGTGTGTTACTGGGGGGAAAAGATGTCAGCAGAAAGTGTGTTAGGTCAGTACCCATGTGTTAAGACCTCCGCCCGGGCTGCCACCTTGGGATCCTTCCCAGTGCTCCTCACAGAGTCAGCCATTGAATTATGTTGCCAAGAAACGCTTCCCTCCTCCCTTCAACCACAGGAACTTGGGAAAACAGCAGAGCAGCAGAGCAGAAGCTTGGCAGCAGCTCTGGCCCCCAATCCCGGGCGGTCTTGAACCTGCAGAGCCGCTGTGTGGGGGTTCACGGCCCGCAAGACGTGCTCCACCCTGCCCGCAAATAGAACAGGCGGAAATAACACCGGCTCACAGGGGCACGAGACCCAAAGCTCGCTGCCCGCTTCAAGGACAGCAGGGACTCCTGAGATGCCCACACACCCGCACCCCACACAGAGACGAGATCAAGATCACCTCCAACCAACCCACCCATCCACATCAAACAGCACCAGGCACAGAATCCAGGGGGGTTCCTGGGGTAATAATAGCCCTGCCTAAGGTGTGCAGGCGACAGCTGGGAGAGGAATAGCAAAGGATGTGGACTCGAGCCGAGAAGGTTGTAGGTTCAAGTTCCAGAAGGGGTCCCATTAAGGCATAAATAATTCAGAAATGTGACTGCAGTATGTGTTTTCGTTAAGAAATCACAATGAATGAGGTGATGTGAGGTGGGGGGGGGGTGCAGTCACTCCTGTGTGTTCTTGAAGAAAGAAAGAAAGAAAGAAAGAAAAAGTTGAGTGATGAGATGGAGAAGCACAGGAGAGGAATAAACAGCAGGAAAAGGGAAGGAGTTGCTGCACTGGAGGGAGAACAAGTTTATAAAAAAACAATAGGACAACCCCCTCACCCCAAAATGACTGGACACTACAGGGGGCCCTGCTCTCAAGTCCACAGCCACAGTACCCCTGCAGTGCATTCTTAGGTCTAGGAAAGTGCAGCTTAGAGTAGGCTGTGCAATAAACAACCAACCCTCCTTAATCTCTCTCACACACACACACGCCAATGAACACGTGCCGAGGGCTTCAGGACTAACAATGAATGTGCTGCTCTCTGACACGTGAGAGCGACAGTCCCCCCAGACCCCCCCCCCCCCAGAAAAGGCCAACCAGGGATGGGGGGGCAGGATGCCAGGTGTGAACGACGTTTCTGCCATTTAACGCTGGGGCTGGGTGACATTTACTAATTTTACGTGTGTGTGTTTGTGTTTACCAGAGTATACATCAGAGCATATATGCCCCCCCCCTGCCTACCCCCCCCCCCCCGCCAACACCATACCAAGGGACACCTGATCTCAAAAAAACCTCAGCAAACACATGCACCCCCGTTAATTGGAGCCTGGCCCCAGAGCAGAGAGACTGAAAAGTGTGTGTGTGTGTCTGTGTCTGTGTATGAGTGTGTATGTGTGTGTGTGAGGAATGAGAGACAGAGAAACAAACCTTAAATGACAAGAGACCTTTTATGTGGTGAGAATAGTACAGCCATCCCAGGGCAGGAAAAAGCCTGTTCCCCGACGCACGGCCGCACCACAGGGAGGCCTGGCTTTACACTCAATTTCCTCCTTCCATTTGCAATCCTTCCAAAGTGCCCTCCCCCCCACCGTAAACCTGTGCGGGGGCCCATATACAATCGACCGTCTGATAAGGGTGGCGTCTGGCGGCTTGTTTCCACTCCGACGGTGACACACGCACCTTGTTGATGGAATTTATTTGAAATAAAGGGTGACCCCTTAAGAATCATCCGCATAGCACGGGGGGGGGGGCGGGTACGGGGGTGAAGAAAGGCAGCATTAAAATAAATCCTGCTTTCCACACCTGCCTCTCATTCCAATTCCTGGGGCCCCTCGGAACGTCTCTCCCTCAGCTGTCTAATGGTAGAAAGCTGACCGCATTGTGTAACATGTCAGAGAGCCAGGTCCTCACCCTGCATCTCCCCGAAAAAGCTGCGTAATTTGATTAATCTGCACCAGCATTAATTTCAATCTCTCCCTGACCCACTTTTCCAGGATTTAGGCTCCCGCATTTCCATTCTGTGCCAAAAAGGCTTTGTTCCGGAATCGCATCCCATCGTAACCTTCTGCCACTTGATGTGCGCTTATTGTCCAGGTCTGCGGCCGAGGGGCTTGGATTCGGAGGACGGCATGGAGTTCATTTCGGCCAGCCCTGATGGGGAGCCCATTTATACGGGGCGGGAAATGGGGATTTAACCAGTGACATCGGATACAGCAACCAGTGGATATTAATTAAGCAGGGGATCAGAGCTAGAGCTCTAGAGCTAATGGCACCAAATAATGGGGCTCGCTCTGCCACGCAGAATTCCTGCACACCGACTGTCCCAGGACTGTAATGTTATTAAGATCATCCGTTTTTTGTGGTAGATCTGAGAATTTGTTTTGGTTGGGGTGAGGGGGCATAGACACTCTTCATCTTATTTTGCCAAGCCATTATGTAAAGGGGGGGGGGGGATTACAGGGAACATCTAAGACAAGATTTGACAGTAATTGGCCTACTGGGGGATCCAGGGGGGCACTATTCCTAGAGGAGCCCATCCTTGCTGAGCAGGCTGCTGGAGAGAGATTACAAACACGCCCCACCCTCCACATTTGTGTGCGTGAACGTTTATGGGGGCTGTAACTCCAGACGCCCGCCCACCCCACCGATCTCATTACAGAGCCCCATCACGGCTCCCAGACAACCATATGGTCTCTAATAGCTCTTCACCAGCCAAAGACAAACCATAACCACCATTAAGTACTGATGAATGCATGCAGATTGTTATAAATTAACCTTAAATCCTTCATCAAATAATATTTGTAGCCATATGGTCAGTAATCTTAACAAAAGGGAAAACAGAAAAGCTACAGAGATGTAGCTGCCTGTATGTGTAACCAGATTATGCCAGACGCTAAACTGTTACTGTTCAAAACATTTGCATTAATACATCTCATGGACATGCCACTCCACAGCTGCTAAGTATGGCCAAACAAAAAGGAACCCTGGGTTGAATATTGCTATCCCCAGAGCAAACATAGCAAGATGCTTCATGAGAGAAGTGAGCATGAGGGGCCAAAGTGAAACAGCACGGTACAGATTCCCCTCTTGGGATAAAGGATGTGGAGGGGAAGGTACCGGAATGAAGGCGGGGGAAGCCAACTCTAAACACTAAGAGAAAGCAAGAGAGACTGTGAAACTGGGAAGGAAACTTTAGCAGGCTAAGCGTTCGGAGAAAGGGGCGAGGGAGGCAGCAGCCACTGATCCGCGTCCAGATGGGCGGAAGCTGCCAGCACCACGCCTCTCATTTTGGTCTCGTTTAGCAGTGAGATGAAAGCCTCTGAGGGCTTCCTCGCCTCTCTGATGTGGCGGGAGCCACGCTAAACGGCCCGCAGCGGCTGTGGGAAACAGCCCATTTTCGGAAGTTCCTGAAGATGGAAGGAAATTTTTGGGCACCCTCACCGAAGGTCCATTTCTCTCGAGACTTACTCAGACGCCAAAAAAGGAAATATGCTGGTGGAGAGGAGGAGAAACACAACAGCATGGAGCGCTAGCCTGTTAGCGGCTCGTCGCTGTGTTTCCCTCAGCAGATCTGTCACATGACGACGGCCCCAATCTCAGTGGCGTGTTGCCAACGTACATAGCATAAGCTGATTAGCACGGTATTAAACACTCGTCGTGGAACTAGGCTGGAAACCAAGCACTCTGTAATGAAAAATATCAACATTATACACACAACACAACAGGCAGTGGTCGCATTAACAGCCAAGCTGTATATTTCACCATCATGCTCCATGTTTAATACATGATTAATTTTACTGAGAGCTAATCAATCATTTTAATAATTGACAGGCAGATACAGGTGCACTGGCAGCTTAAATAAAGATATCTATTGCATTTTTTTATCAAGCAGAAATATAATGCATGTCTGAGTTCTCCCCTACTAATTTAACATGACAGCTAATTTAATAGAAAAAAAAACTTATTTTGTGAAGGTAAACCTACTAGCAGATCTGTTTTTGCAACAGGATTATAAATATTCTTAAAATGCAGTCCAGGAGTTTGGAAAATTCTCATTGGCAACTATTCACTTTGCGTGTGTGTGTCAGCATGTTTATGTTACAACGTGGGGACCAAATGTCCCCACAGTGTCATAAAAACCTTATTTTGACGTGGGGGCATTTTTTCGGTTCCCACAAGGGGAAACTCAATTTTGTAAAAATCGGGGACTGCAATCAAAAAACTAAAAACCAAAAGTATTGTATTTTGTTGGCTTGTTTATGGTTAAGGTTAGGGCTGGGTAAGAGTTAGGGTTGTTATAGTTGGGATTAGGGTTATGCCCATAGAAATGAATGGATGGCTCCTATAAACATATGAATACATGGACTGTGTGTGGGTGTGCTTGTGTGTGTGATTTTAAGGATGCGGCTATTGTGCCGTATCTTAGAAAGTTTGATCTGGGAAACCCTATATGCTGTAAGCGAATGATGCGGTACAGAATCACAGGCCATGTCCCCCCTCTGCTCATCTCCAAAGGGAGGATTCACCTTTGATGGCAAAGCAAATTGCAAAGCTCCCTTCAAGTTAGCCGAAGTGTCAGGTCACAAATGGGATAAACAAAGCGAGACAGTGACTGTCTGCTGCAGCCCTCGTTACTCTGAGAACACAACAGCTCCTCTTCTCTGCTCTGAAGCTCTCAATGGGCTTCGTCCCGTCGTCTGGTCCCATCAGCGTATATTGTTCGGCTCAGAAAAAATTTCGTTACTTAACCAAACATCAATTTATTGTGGCCGGACATCGGTGCGGGCTGAGCTTGGTAATGTTCTCAGAAGCCGGTGAGCGTTAAGTAATTCATATTTTCCAGGAGAAACCGTATGTTGGGGACTGAAGGAAATCATAAGGTATTTTATGAGTGAGCATTCTGGCAATGTGCACAAGCCCATTGCTGGGCAGATCATTTTCATCAATAAATCTGCAAAAAAAGAGAGCGGATTACTCACAGTCATAGCTATAAACCGCAGACAGCTTTATGCTGATGGATATTTCCAACGTCGGTTTCTTTTTGTTTACGGACTAAGCGCCACCTCAGACTCCGAAACGCCGAAGCTTCCATGGGGTCCCAGCAGGAGCAGTTCAAACTTTATTTGATGGAACTGGAAAACCACAAGCCATAATTAAATTACACAAAGAGGTGGGGGAAGGGGGGAAATGTAAAGCCAGCCTTAATTAACTCGAACGATATTCTAATCAGCTGCCTCCCCCTCTCCCCCGAAAACCATTCCGGCTTCTCCGGAAACACCTCTTAGACTTGCTATCGCTTAAATGAAATAATTTGATACTAGTTTGCCGAACGTGAAGGTACACGTCGAATGAAACCAAGGCAACGATGCGTCGGGGGCTAATGACTCATGTGAAACATGAGAAATATGCAAAACCGCTTGAATGAGAGTCAATACAAACTTTTCCGGGTCTATTTTCCCCCTGATCTAGCGGTAGTTTTGGTCGGGAAGGGAAATCAAATGTGGCAGCTGAGAGTCTCCCTGGCATGAGAGGCTTCGGATAAGCAGTGGGTAGCTGGCTCTCGGCACGAGGCATCGTCGGCGGGCTCCCGCGATTTCCCGGCCTGTGTACTTTGGAGGCAGATTCACAGGGTTCGCGGGTGAGAGGTGGGCATTTCCGTGACCGCGGTGCCCGCGAAGTTACCGCATTTCCCTTCCAAAGCTTACATCTCCGGAATGGGGAATGGAGAATTTCTTCAGCTAGCTGGCAGCCTCACCCCAGCTAATGGGACGCAGGGAAGGCGGCCCAAACAAAAATAAGCGCTTTAGCTAACCAAGTGCAAGCTAGACGAAGAAATCGGATCCTGGACTAAGAAAAAGGCATAAACGATCTGGCTGTAAACACTTTAATGGTCACAATTTAAATTTATACCAAAACAAAAAACAACATGTTGACTTAGTGGATTAGCAGGATAATAGTAGATCAGTTGGGTATGGATTTGTGTACAAGGGCTACATTTTGTGAGTCATTCTTGGAAGACTTAGGTCTTTATGATAAGGCCCTACAAAATAAAACATTGAGCAAAACCCTTGACAGAACCCACGCTACCCCGTCCCCCAACTCTCATCTGCCAAAGACGGGTGCAAGTTCTGCCTCTTTTTCAAATCCACAGACCTGCCCGAATGTTTCATTACACTGCGGTGCTGCTGGACCCGTACGCCGGCTCCCTGGAGTCTGTGAAGCTGAGACAGCTATTCGAGCTGAGTAAATGCCAGCACCACTAGCTGCTCGTCCAACTCCCACTGGAAAAGAAAACAGCCTCTCGCTATTTACCAGCCTTGCTATCCTGAAGCAGGGCCTACAGAGCCTTTGAAGCCTGAGCCGTAGGCGCCCAGACAGGGAATCATGCAAACTTTCAGGCCTTTCAGATCCTAGCTGGATAGCGCCGGCTGTGCATCGTAGAGCTGACAGTGGATGGAGGTTAGTGGGTCGACGGTCAAGCTTTTGCAATTGAATGGAAAATTTGCAGCTGAACAAACAAATAAAGTGGACAGATACTGAAAAGTGCAAAGTCACTATGAGTAAATCCTTGCCAAGCAACAACAATGACAGAGAAATCTGAGGAGTCACACATGAAATGGGGAAGAGCTGCAAATGCAGAGTGAGGGGACCCCTCCGGTCCTCCCTATAACCCCCCAGGTCTCCACAAACACCCTGAGGGAGATGTGGTGAGGAGGCTCTCTCATGCAGAAGGGGGAGCAGGGAAGTTTCCAAAAATACATACCGAGAATCAGGAAACCCACCATGTTTTGACAAAATGTTCCAACAAAGATGTATTCCTTAATATTTTGTAATGATGTGGGTAAATTAGATTCAAAATGTTAATTTAGCGGGTAATTTCACACATGACTTATTAAGCAAATGCTGTGGATTATGCTGTGTGCTTTTGCTCATTATAATTGTGTCTACAACAGTAATCAGAGTGGGCTTTACTTCAGCTTGAGAGTGATGCTAACATGCTCATTTTTGGCTAGTGAAATATTGAAATAAAAGTCAAGGAACAGATGTTTTTCCACTGTAAAAAATAGGTGTAAAAACCCAGTAAAACCTAGCGCAATTATGTATGTTTATATATACAGATATATACAGTGCTCAGCATGAATGAGCACACCCCCTTTCAAAAGTAAGATTTTCATCAATAGCTCAATGACTACAAGAACAATTTCCAAAATTTTGACAAGACTGAGTTTTATAGAACATTTACTTAACTCATGAACATGAAAGTAAGGTTAATAATATAACTTAGATTACAAAATCTTCAGTTTTACTCAAATCAGGTGATGCAAAATGAATACACCCCACAACAAACACTACTACATTTAGTATTTTGTATGACCTCCATGATTTTTAAGGACAGCACCAAGTCCTCTAGGAATGGAATGAACAAGATGGCAACATATTGCAACATCTATCTTTTTCCATTCTTCAGGAATGACCTCTTTTAGAGCCTGGATGCTGGATGGAGAGTGATGCTCAACTTGTCTCTTCAGAATTCCCCATAGGTGTTCAATTGGATTCTGATCAGGAGACATACTTGGCTACTGAATCACTTTCACCCTGTGCTTCTTCAGAAATGCAACAGTGGCCTTAGATGTGTGTTTTGGATCATTGTCATGTTGGAAAAGTGCATGACGACCAAGATCACGGAGTGATAGTAGCATCTTCTGTTTCAATATAGAGCAGTACATCTGTGAATTCATGACCATCAATGAAATGCAGCTCCCTGACACCAGCAGCACTCATGCAGCCCCACATAAGGACACAGCCACCGCCATGTTTCACTGTAGGCACCATGCATTTTTCTTTGTACTCCTCACCTTTATGATGCCATACAGTTTTGAAGCCATCAGTTCCAAAAACATTTATCTTGGTCTCATCACTCCAGAGTACAGAGTCCCAGTGCTCTTCATCTTTTTCAGCATGGGCCCTGGCAAATTCTAGACAGGCTTTTTTGTGCATGGACTATAGGAGAGGCTTCCTTCGTGGACGACACCCATGCATGCCATTCCTCGGCAGTGTACGCCGTATTGTGTCACGGGAAACCCTAGTTTCCAAGTGACTGTGTCACCCCAGTTTGGCTTCCTACTTCTTTAGCTAACTGCAGTGAACTTGCATGGCGATTTTCTTCAAACCTTCTCATAAGAAGACGCTCCTGTCGAGATATTAACTTCCGTGGACAGCCTGGACATCTCAGTGAGATGGTTGCAGTTCCATCTTTCTTAAACTTTTGTATCACTTTTGCTACAGTATTCTGACTGATAAGTAAAGCTTCGCTGATCTCCTTGTAGCTTCACCTTTCTTGTGTAAAGAAATTATTT
>JAAGVU020000040.1:35940708-35976397 GCA_011763525.2 Mormyrus iriodes
AGACTTTCAATGGGATGTACTCATTTTTGCAACATGGTCTTGAATGAATTTGTTAGGACATTTTACTTTTTTGTGTGTGCAAATTAACAAATCTTGTTTGCAATCAATTTTGCAATCAAAAGTATTTTGTAGTATAGTATCCCATAGAAAATGTTGATTCTGAAAGGAATCTATTATATATAATAGTATTATATATATACACACACACACACACACACACCCACATACTGCAATCAAAATACTAAAAAAGTTTTTCCATTTCCCACTGAGCCATTTTTCAGTGGATGGTCCCCATAGAAGTATGAATACAAACGTGTGTGTGTGAGTGTGTGTGTGTGTGTGTGAATGTTCATTGTACTCTGGCTTTCTCTCCCGACCAACATTCCAAGTAAATTTTATAAGTACCCCCTGAAAGCCTTTGCATCACCCTTGGAAATAAGGGCGTCACACCTTAACAAGCGTCACTGGGACGCTGTGCAAACCCCCAAACAGTGCAACACAAACCCCCCAGCCACGCAGTACAAACCCCCCAGCCACGCAGTACAAACCCCCCAGCTGCGCAGCACATGGTCGACTCAGAAGCACCACCGCGGGGCTGTGCTGCTGGCAGCTGTCGGACTCCCTTCACTGAATACGCCGACTGAAAGTGCTTCACCAAGGACCTCAGGTATCTGTGCACTCCACAGCGTTGGGCAACAATGACCGGCCTTAGGGTTGACTGAAAAACAGACTTAAGAAAGTTACAAAACCATTAATTCTTATTTTACATACTTTTTGCTTTTCACCCAGGGTGAGTTTTTTGAGGCGATTCTGGCACCAGCGACTGTCAGCCACCTTACATCAACACACATTAAGCTGTCAAACCTGTGTTTGAATCAACAGCTTCTTTTGGACCCCAAGTGAAGGCAACTGTGCTGGAAAATGACTGGAGGACACAGGTGCCTCCCCTCCTCCCCCCATTGCAGGCGGCATTCCCACACAAACACAGTCGTGCCCATGACCACGAGGGCCAAACAAAAAGGAACCCTGCAACCCTGCAATTGGAAATCACCCACTTGAATGTACTCTATACATAAAGGCCTCATATAACTTTTATATATAGGCCCTGATGCCTGCAAAGCCGACTCTCCCAGGAGCAGGAATGCAAGCCCCCCCAGTGTCCGCACCCAGCTGCCTGTAAAAAGGAGGCCGGCTTCGCTTTGACACACAACCAATAGGAAGTCAGCAAGGGCCAGCTGACCAAGGTGGAGGGGCGTGTATCTGGGCTCATAGGGGCGGTTGAGGGGTGGGGGAGGGGCTGCACTCTCCTGACCTCGGAAGAACATGTGCCTGCCCCCCCACTGGAATGTCAAATGAAAGTCAGGCCACTCCTGATAGACCCTCCAAACAGGCCACTTCTGAATCTCCTCTCTCCTTCTGTGATGGGGGGGGTCAGTGAGTTTGTTAAGAGGATGAAGCCGGGCCGTGATGTGTGAGGAGGCGAGTCACATGTGTGTCTCTGAACCCTAACAAACACACCCCTTTGTTACACATAATGAGGCTGGCGGGGCACCCACCCTGCAGGCCCTTTGATCTCATTCACCTGACCTGGACCACAAGATCAGCACAGCCTCAAATTATCTGTGGTGTCGAACAAACAGAGCAAAGTTTCTCGCTGGTGTTCTTCTTCATGTTTAATTAACCCTGACAGGATTAGGGGTGAGAGGGCACAGACTTCCCAGTCATCAAGCACGGCGGGCGGAGCCGCGTCACTCAGGACAGAGAGGCAGCATAAGCTTAGCAAACGCATGTCATACAGCAAGGAGATGCAAGGCCACCATAATGATATTATACTGAGCCATTTTTCAAATAATACAAATAAATGTTCCCCTTTCTAGTCATCACCTGGCAAATCTTGATCAGTCTGCAGTTCAGGTTACTCCTTGTCTTTTGGCCCTAAATTGGATTTAAGCAGGCATGTAAAAGTTTTTCGCCACTCTGATAGAAACCAATAAGTGGTGCATAAAATGTCTGAGGGACGGTGAGAGACTGGTAAGGGTGGTGTGAGCATGCCCAGTAGGGACGGTGAGAGACGGGTAAGGGTGGTGTGAGCATGCCCAGTAGGGACGGTGAGAGACGGGTAAGGGTGGTGTAAGCATGCCCAGTAGGGACGGTGAGAGACGGGTAAGGGTGGTGTGAGCATGCCCAGTAGGGACGGTGACAGACGGGTAAGGGTGGTGTGAGCATGCCCAGTAGGGACGGTGACAGACAGGTAAGGGTGGTGTGAGCATGCCCAGTAGGGACAGTGAGAGACTGGTAAGGATTGAGTGAGCATGCCCAGTAGGGACAGTGAGAGACTGGTAAGGGTGGTGTGAGCATGCCCAGTAGGGACGGTGAGAGACGGGTAAGGATTGAGTGAGCATGCCCAGTAGGGACGGTCAGAGATGGGTAAGAATGGAGTGAGTATGCCCATTAGCCGAAACCTGACATCTGCCTCCCCAGTCTGGGGGAGTGGGGGTCACACATCAGCCTGCCCACAGTCAGCCTTATTCGTCACCATGGAGCACTTTTCCTGGGAACACCTTCAGTGTCTTCCTCGCATCTTCATTAACAGCTGCAGGCTGACGCCCATCCTACTTTCGCGCCTCGCAGTCAGGCTGCGAGATGGCAGCAGCCTCAACGACACACGACAAGCTCTTACGGGGAAAACACTTCATTTATATTCAACAGTCATTCAAGGTCATAAACAGCAAAGAGTCAGAGCATTAGCTATCCATTTCCCAAAGAACGTAGCAGCAGATCAGGTACGAGGCAGGAGACGCCCTGGATAGGAGGGCAGTTCGTAGTAGGTAAGCACTCATACCACTTCTAACTGCTGTTTTTTGAGCACATGCAAACTCCAGACACACAGGAATCAACTGCACAGGCCTGGATGTGTGAGCTAACAGGGCTCTCCATGAGGCCCCGTGCCACCCCATCCCTGTGAGCTAACAGGGCTCTCCATGAGGCCCCGTGCCACCCCATCCCTGTGAGCTAACAGGGTTCTCCATGAGGCCCCGTACCACAACATCCCTGTAAGCTAACAGGGCTCTCCATAAGGCCTTGTGCCACCCCATCCCTGTGAGCTAACAGGGCTCTCCATGAGGCCCCGTACCACAACATCCCTGTGAGCTAACAGGGCTCTCCATAAGGCCTTGAGCCACCCCATCCCTGTGAGCTAACAGGGCTCTCCATGGGACTCTGTGCCACCCCATCCCTGTGAGCTAACAGGGTTCTCCATGAGGCCCCGTACCACAACATCCCTGTGAGCTAACAGGGCTCTCCATAAGGCCTTGTGCCACCCCATCCTTGTGAGCTAACAGGGCTCTCCATAAGGCCTTGTGCCACCCCATCCCTGTGAGCTAACAGGGCTCTCCATAAGGCCTTGTGCCACCCCATCCCTGTGAGCTAACAGGGCTCTCCATGAGGCCCCGTACCACAACATCCCTGTGAGCTAACAGGGCTCTCCATAAGGCCTTGTGCCACCCCATCCCTATTTATAATGACCCATTTTTGGGAACACCTTTTTGTGTCAGTGATTTCCTGAAATAACTGCAAGCGTAAAACAGAAAATGAACAACAAACAGGTAGCTAAAGCATGGAATAATACCCAAGCCGCGTCTGGCTGAAGTGACCTGAAAGCAGACAATTATCAAACAGCCATCTCAACTCCAAGGGTGCTGCGTCCTATGCTGCGGCACCGAGGGTGGGGGCTGGGGGGGTGGGTAAGTCTTGAGTCATGTGACATGTCTGCTCTGCCCTTGCAGAAAATGGCTCTGGAGAAAATGGGTCACTGACTGAGTAATCCTTTTAAATGTTGGCATAGCAGGTCTTCCCGCACAGTCATTTTTCATTGATTAATATTGAGGTGCATCATGCTCACTTCGCATCGGCCTGGTGGACCTGGCTCCCATACTGAGCCTGTCAGTGGAGGCTTAGGATGTCCTTAAATAACAAAATCCCCATCTGTCATTAACCTTATTTCAGGCTCCCGGACAGGCCATAAAGCTGGCGTCACACACTCCCTCAGAGTGACGGATTACACACAGGAACAGCTCTGAGGAGCCCGGCTTCACTTTATTATTTATTTATGTTCCCCACTGAGGGCTCAAGGTGAATGTAGAGCAGGCTGCGCTGAGCAAGGGATAGAGACCACAGAGAGACCAGAGAGCAGAGAGTGCACAGAGAGTACAGGTAGCACACAGAGCACAGGGAGCATACAGAGCACAGGGAGCACAAGGGGCACATTGAGCACAGGGAGCACAGACAGCACACAGAGAGGGGCACAGGGAGCAGAGAGAGACCAGAGAACACAGGGAGTACAGAGAGCAAAGGGGGCACAGAGAGCACTGGGAGCTCAGGGAACACAGAGAACACAGGGGGAATGAAGAGCACAGAGACAACATAGAAGGCACAGGGAGCAGAGAGAGCAGAGAGAACAGCTACACAGTGAGGGGATGGCACAGTGAAGAGGCAGCAGGGACAGTGCAGGGCCTCCCTCTAGCCGCAGCGGACACCTGAGGACAGATGACAGAGCCAGTTTCTGTGTTCTGTTCCCCCAAACAGACTGAGTTCCTTTTCACAATTTGAGGTTTTGTAACTTTAGGATTAGGGGGTCTTTACAATCGTTACAAAAAACAGCTAAGGGAACATGGACTTTGTGGAGGTAGAGTCCCCCCATGTGCAACATTCTAGTGTAACCCCGGCGGGGCTGGGGGGTCGGGTTCTGCCTCCAGTCCTGTGCCTGTGGGGGTGGGGCTGCCCTCCCCATGTCCACATGGGTTTCCACCCAGAATCATGCAGTCAGGCAAACTGGCGTCCCTAAAACGTCCACGTGTGTGCAGACCAGCATCCCGTCCGGAGTGTCCCCTACACTCCACACTAACCCTGTGGCCCTGTGAGGGATGAGGGTACAGAAGATGGATCTGTTTCCTGCCACCCCTCCACCTCATAACCAGCTGACCCCCACAGCCACCCGCACACGCAGTGAACGAGGAAGATTCCCAACGCGAACGTGCGGCGCCGTGACCGAGCGCCTCACCCCAGACCCCTCCTGTCCTTGCCTGCACCGTTCCCAGAATCCCCCAGGATTCACGCTCAGCTGTTTATCTCCACTCGGAGAGTTCAGAGTAAATTATGAATCTTATAATACATACATCACAGTGTTACATTCTCTGCTCTTGCAAACATTTGTTTGGAGAAATGCTCAGTTTGGCTCATACCGTCAGGAATTTCCGCTCCTGACTCACTGGGATGTTTTTGCCTCGGTGCTGGCCACTGTACAGACACACACACACACACACACACACTCTGACGACATAAGCAGTGAGGTGTGAAAACACCCCTGAAGAGAGCAGAGCCATAAAGTGTATGTGCAGCTTGACCCAGAGTCCCCAGCATGATGGGACGGGTCTGTCACGCTCGCCGGCTCATCGCCTCTCTCCTGTGGCATGACAGTGGGTTGGGGGGCTGTTCCCCGGCACAAACAGAGCCCCCCTTGACACAGCCCCCCCCCACAGAATACTGCCGACAAAGGGGTGATTGAATTAAAGGAGATTTGAGGGTATTAGCAGCTGGGCAGGTCAGAGCCGCACAGTTAGCATGCCCAGTAGCACCCCCCCCCCCCCCCACCCCCCCGGCGCTGGAATGGAAGCATCAGCGGGCCAAGGGGAGCATCTGACGGGTCATGGCGAGCCAATGGGGAACTGAACATCGGCTGGCCATCACAGCGGCACAAGGGAGTGCTGCAGGAGGCAGAAAAATGCCGTGCCTTCTTTGTGGTCTTGCTGGACCAGGCAACCCGGACACGTGGGGTTCTGCTCGCCTCCCCTTCAGTTCCATGCTCATAAAGCACCCAGGATACTTACCCTCCCAACGTCTTACTAAACATCTCACATTACCTGTGACCTTGGCTATTCAAGAACTACATCAGGTGCTTTTTAAAGGAGCCCGTTTTCACCTGAAGCAGAGAGATTAGTCAACGTCCCTCTTCAAAATAGCTACACTCCGAAAAACACGACAGCTGACTTTGACTTCTCATTCTCTTCACTTCTCAATGGCCTTTATTCTCTCGTGGTCTTCGCCTTGACTTTAAAGGGTCTTTAATGACAGGACCTGCTCTTTGTTTACATACATGCCGCTGTTCCAGGCTGGTCCTGAATGCTGAGGACAAGCCTGGTTGGCAAACCTCTGAGCAGCACTACGGCTCTAATGCTTTAAGCAAGGCCACTGCAGACCTGGATCACGAGACCAGCCACTGAGCCGCTGTGCTTATTGTGACTGAGCAGACCTGGATGGAAGTGGAGGCTGTTAAAAACAGTACAACTTGACCACAAGAGGCAGGAGGGCCAGAGCGGCTTGTAATGCTGTTTACCAATCAAGTTAGCCTGGGACTGGCTCACCCTGACATCCATCCATACTCAATCGCCGCTTATCTAGTTCTGGGGCCTATCCCATGATGCATAGGGCACAGCAGAGGACAGTAGTCTAGCTAATAAATAGCCAGCTCAAAGAATTTTTTAAGGTTTGGGCAAATGAAGTCCTGTGCTATTCTCACACACCATATGCTATAGGCACCTCTGAAATACACCTGGAAGCACAGCGTACCCTGGGGTCAATACCAATGCTGCTTAGGGGCAAAACAACAGACACTTGGGAAGGGGGTGCACCAGGCATAACTGCTCTGTGCATCTGTGTTCAACTACTTCTGCCTGAGATAAAAAATCCCAATAAATATGATGTAACTCAGGTGTCGACTTCCTGCCATGGAGCAGACTGTGACAGAAATAAAATCATAGATGTCTCCTGACTGTTTCCTCCTCAGGGCAGAACTTGGCATCTGCATAATGCAAGCAAAAAAAATAAATCTACATCTGAAGATTTTGTCAAAATTGGCAGGAAATATGCATAGTGCCATGCAGCTGGGAGATATATAATTGGGAAAAAAACAAACCATGTAACCACAGGGGGAAGCTGCTTATTGCCCGCACAGCCGCCTCCAGGAGGGGCCAGCCTGGCATCCGGCTCATCTGATTGGTGGACAGTACAGGGTTCTGGACATCTGACAACGTTTCTGCTGTTAGCAATACATCATCAACCGAAGCGTGTCCGTGTGCCCACTTTGACCGTGACGCGGAGGATGATGACGACGACGGCCTGTCACCGAGGCCGCTACATCACCGTGATGGTGTGGAATGCTCCAGCGGTAAGGACAGTCACCTACAGCTGGACCGCAGCCCCATGGGGGGGGGGAGTTTAGGCAAGGTCGCCAGGCTAATAAATCATGTCAAAGCGGTGGAGGGGAAACCTCCGTCCTAAAGCCCCGTCCCAAACCCCCCCCCAGCACCCTCATGCTGATGGGAACCCAGAATTTGGAGGTCAGGTGGTAGTCGGGCAGCTGAATGTCCCCAACTGCACCACTGGTCCGTCCTGTGAATCTGCTGAGTAGTAAGTGCGTACCCCCTCTGGCCGTTAATGACCCAATCCCACCCCCATGGGGTGTCTAGTTGCAGAAGGCCACATATCTCGCTCACTCCACCCTGCTCTGCGGACATTTCAGGGTAAATTTCAGCAGAACCCCCTTCTGGGACCCTACACCCGCACACTATCAGACTATGATTCCGTTCTTAATCGCTATACCACCTGGTGGCCCACAGCCTGCCTTGCACAGCATTCTTTGTCGCTTCTGTGAAAGATCCCAGGTATATCTTCCTAGCAGCATGACAAACATTCCCTCATTTAATAACAATGAAAGAAACGTAAGAGTTGTCACCCACCACAGTGCCTCTCTATGGCAGGTCTGGAAAAGACTGTTTCAGTCCAGCTATGAACTGTAGAAAGAACATGAGTCCATCATGGGAGGATCTACAGATTATGAGCATCAATGGCATGGATCCCACACTAGACTCCACAAATGCATGATCCACTGAGCCATTATGCCAGGCCACTAAAATGCTTCTCCCCATCACACCACATGTTTCCCCCCCCTGGGAAGGCAAGGGGGATTTTCTCATTAAAAATATATCCCTCACCCCTCCTAACCTCTTGCAATGCGAGGAGCTCCCAAGAATGTCATAGAGATTGATACACAGAGAAAGAAGTTAACCCTATCCAGCGGAATCTCATAAATAGCGCAAGATCATGGGAATCACAGAGGTTCCCTGGGGTACGAGCTGCTAAATGAGATCATCGATGGAGAAACATCACAGAACATAAGGACCGTGAATGCATGAGTGGAACCGTGCTCTCCAGGTTACCCCGCACCAGGAAAGCGGATTATTGGCCATTTCTGAACCGTTGAAGGGATTTTCACACAGAACCCAACAGAAACAGGCAGGATTACTCCCAAAAAGCTTCCTCGTTTTGGCCAGGCTCTCAGGCAAGAGTTTCACTCCAAACATGGTCTTATAATCACAGAGGTAATGACAAGGCCACAACAGATGGTGCAGACCCAACGGTAGTAATATAGAACAGATGTGAAACCAGAACATTATTGGTTTAAGTCCCAGAACAAGTCTAGCTGAGATATTCCACAGGTGCTTAGCCTGATTTCCACCCAACTTCCAACCACTTACCCAGGGTCACAAAGAGCCTGGAGGCCATCTCAGGAAGCACAAGGTACACAGCAAGAAGCACCCTGTATGGGATGCCAGTCTGTCATAGGGCACACACATTCTCACTAAGGGCAATTCAGAGACACCTACTCACCTACATGCATCTTTTTCAACTGAAAAAGGAAAAAAGGAATGGAACCCACAACCCTGGACTCAACATCTCCACAGAAATATCAAGTTATATATAAGCAGACCAAAAATATGTCACTCCAAACTTCAGCTATGAAACATAGCAATAAATATAGACTTCACATTATTTCTATTTTAACAGAGACCCCTTCAATACAAAATGCAGGTAAGTGAGCTGTACGCTAGCTATTAAAGCAGGCCACTGCCATGTCTGCCTGCCTCAAACACATGAAACATTCAGCGCTCAAAAACGCATCGGGTCTGATTTGAAATGACCTTGAAAGTTCAGGTCCTCATCAGTGGGTGATTTCGCACCCTCACTTACAATTTGTGGGAAAGAGATGTTGCGCTGTTTAGCCAGGAGCGGCAAACGAGTGCAAAGGAATCACGGATCCACGTCCATCTGGAGGAATCATGTTTTCGTGACTTTAATATGGGATAACACCACCATAAAGGAGATGATTTATAACAGGAACTGGTATATTGCAAATCTCAAAATGGAGATGCAATATTTACACTGTAAGGAAATTTGTAGGAGATTTCCACATAATTCCATTTTTTGAAATATGCTTACTGAAAATAATCATATTTGCCTGCCAGTACATTATTTAATAATCATGACAACACAGAGAGGTTCCCCAAATGACCTGTGATTATTCAGGCTATTTTTACAGCTTCAGAGGTCGAAGGTCATGGTACTAACCCAGCGTGTCAGAAATTGTGGGAGTTACCTCAGTGCCACAGAAAAAGCTCCTACATTAAAACCTAATACGGCATGTCAGGTTCCACCTGCTCAAATGGCCAGGCAAGGAATGTGTATAGTGCTACTTTATTCACCCACTGAGGCACACAGCAGCCCTAATTTGTATACTACCTGACTGTAAGAGAACACTTGACAGTTGACTTAAATGTATACAACGCATAACAGTGAGTGTCTATGGCAACCAATAGTGGCTGTAAGCACAATCGATGGAGGATTCGTGCGTTTTTCCCCGATTAAATACAAACACACTCTTATATACAGTTCTCCATAACACCTAGCATCTAAACTTCAACTGACCCCAATCACAGATGCTACATATCTGTAGTCATATCCTGTCAGATTAGTCAAGATTTCAAGACTCAGAAAGTGGTACTCTGTGGGGGGTGGGGTCTCGCTCCTCTGTATGTGAGCAGCCTGTGAGCAGGAGCGTGAGCGAAAGAACCTCAGGCTCCGACATGGCAAAAACAGGGTATTTAACTTATCAGCGTAATCCATTATTAGCGCAGACCGAGAGCTGGGGAGGAGTGGATCGATGCTCAGCCGGAGCCCGTCATCGATTTCCGGCAGGCTGGGGCTATGGGAGAGCGCTGCCCTGATAGACGGAGATAAAGGTAGCGTGGAGCTAGGTGCGCAGGGAGATGCAGGGAGGTGAATAGGGGACTTTGTAAATTATTGAGTTTGTTTGGATGAGCGTGGAATAGAGCTGGGGGGGACGCTGTCGCACACGACCCTTTATCTTTCTAAATTAGCATTCCACGGACGAGCGGAGCCCGGAGGGGCACGGGAAAGGCGACACTGGGACAAAGAGTATGCTGGCGAGGCAAGCGCAGACTCCGAGGCGAGTGCAGAGCTAGAGATGAGCGCACTTGAGGCACACTCCAAGATGAGCGAGCTCGAAGCTGACTCTGAAGCAGGTGAGCTCAAAGCTGACTCCGAGGTGAGAGAGCTTGAAGCAGACTCCGAGGCGAGCATACTCGAAGCAGACTCCGAGGCGAGCGCACTCGAAGCAGACTCCGAGGCTTGTGAGCTCGAAGCAGACTCCGAGGCTTGTGAGCTCGAAGCAGACTCCGAGGTGAGCGCACTCGAAGCAGACTGCAACGTGCATCAGGGGAGAGATCTGCTTGTTTATTTAAGGAAAGGGCCCTCGTCTTCCTCATGCTCATACATATAAAAATAGCATTCTGTAACAATGCTGAGCAATACTGAGCAATCCTGATGCTCTCCTTAGATGGCAAAAACACATTCATTGGACTTACTGTTCAAATCGAACATAAAACCACAGTGGGACCATTTTAAAATGGCCACCTGACAGCTGTTTTCCTTCTTTATGGACATCCTGAAGTTACTTTATGCTTCTAAGTAAATCAAGTTCAGATAGAAGTAATGGTATAAGCCCACTGTAAATGCAGACAGTTATCATACATAACAGCAAACCATCGCCATGGCCACAGATGTGAATCTAGGGAGCCATTAGCATGGGGACTTGTGTCGATGTCCCAAATGTGCACAGCTTCCCCAAAGAAGCCACCCCAAAAGGGCAAATGCAACAGGTGGAACAGAGATCCCACCAAAAGAGATCACGAGCGTCTATGTGTGGAGCTTACATCCTGATCCTGATCTAAATCGTGCCCGCAAAGGCTGCCCACAATGACTGGACAGAGGTCTCCCTATATCCTAACAAAAGGTTTTACATGTGGCTACCATAATAAGAGACTCTGGAGTCTCATCTCAGTTGGGGGGAGATGAAGTCACAGGAGAACAGAATAACCAGATAAACAGAACAATCCAATGACCTCAACCAATGAGTACCAAGCAAGACCTTCATCCAAAAAGACTGCATCAGAATATCCTGGTAGAGGTACATGTCAGCAGTCAGAATGACTCAGAAACCCATATTTTATTGACTTACTCATGAGATTGACAGGATAATTTCCACTGGGTTTGTTTAAACACACACCAGGCTGCCTAGGCTAAATAAATCCTAATTAAAAGCTGTATAAAATAAATATTGTAAATGTATAAATATTTCAAAAATAAATAACGGTTGTTTGCGCACAGATCAAAAAGCTGTGCTGTTTGGTATGCAAACCTGAAGCCGTAATATCCACATTTCCAGAACCGATGAAATTATAGCGGCAGGCGGCTTTCCCGTTATTGCCCTCTAGCGGCAACAAAGGACATGACATTACATCTCGGACACTTCAAGATGGTTTTTAAGTTTCGATGAATATTTATTGTCATCATAAAGTTTTAATATGCATTCCCAAGTCCATTTATTTATTTATTTACTTTATGCATACTGGCATACTCACTGAATGACTCCGGCGCACTCTGATTTCACTCCCCCTGAAGAGCATCGGGTGTACCATTAAGCGTCGCGACACGCAGGGAAAGCCCCGCGGTTTTTCGCTACTTTCTTACTCGATGTCACCCTCGGGGAGGCGGAAACATGAAAACGCTGTATAAATTAATCCGTTGAAGGCTCGTATTTTATACTGTGGAAAAAATACATCGCGATTCCAGGTTGGTAGGAAAATGTGTGCCAGAGCAATGCAGGGTTTGATCTGCATCTACAGCCGGATATTATACACGTAGAGGACACTCGGAGGTGGTGTAATTTTCACATGCCTCTTCAGGAATGAAACCTGTTTCGGCCATGAATCATATAACGCCGAGCAACCCCCGCCCCCCCCCGCAAATCCCCAGTTTAAAGCAATCAACTGGGTTTACTGGAGCCGCATCAGATAATCAATCAGTTTTGATGTAACACACCTCACGTTGCAAGGATTTTACAATAAAGCTCTACATCGGAATTACGCATAACGGTTTTAAAAAAATCAAACTGGCCAGTAAAGGAAAATATATCCTGAGAATATATCCATCAAACTGCGAAGAAGGTGCTCCGGTAGGACTGCTGGAAGATGTTGCGAGGATGTCAGAGTGTCACCACCGGACAGTGCAGTCTCTCTCAGAGAAACCTTTGGTGATGGATCTGGGGAAAGTGCACAACTCGGACCGTCATCCCCCCCCCCCCACACCAAACTCCCTTACAGACCACGACAGCCCCCTGACCTCTCGCTGCATCATCGTAACACGTCCTGCAGTGTTATTTCTACTACAAGACTGATATACCATCCAATCATGATATATACTCAAAGTAACTGACTCTGTTCCGTACAAATCAATCAAAAAGAAAACTTTCATATACAGCCCATATATAAGAAGTATTCACACACGTAGCCTGCTACAAAGGCACCGGAACAACTGTGGATAAATAGTCTACATATACCGTTCTAATGTGTAAAATGTCACCGATATAAAAATAAACAGTACATTTTTGTTCAAAACCACTGCAGACAGTTTAATTTTAAAAACCTCGATGATACATTTATGACAGTGAAAATATATACATTGCAAGGCTAAACTGGTCACCTTGCAAAAGAGGACCGTATTCCTGTGACATTAAGAATATACATGCATGATTTAGTGATGTCCCTTACCTTCTTCCGGGGCTGCCATTTCATCATATTTGTAAAGCAAAAATGTACAGCATCAAGATGTTATGCACTTGGAGAAATGAGACCCGATGAAGTTGCAGGAGCAAGTCATAATGCCCCGCGACCTCCTTCACTATCACAGCATATCTCCCCCTAAGAAAGGCGTGAAGGAAAACGAAAGGGTGGGGAAGGTAGCAGAAGGCGATCGGAGAAGCAGGGAACCGGTGCTCGCCGCTTTAACAACCAAAAAAGACTAATAAGACGCTGATCTGCACCGAGTCGTAGCAGCAGGCGTACGGTCCGAGTGGCTTGTAGGCGGATAGGCGATCCGCTGCATTAAACGCGTCGTCCGAGACGGGGTCCCTCACAGGAGACAGCAAAATCCCATCACTGCAACTCCGGGGTCTTGGGACCGCTTATTCGCATAACTTATTTTCCCCCGTCTTAAACAAATCTACAGTATATGCAGGAAAAAGTGGAGAAAAAACAATGTTATCCAGTTGTGTTCGTGCTGGAGAAATAGCATTAAGAGCAAACAAGATACTGATCGCAAAAAAGAAAAGTTTTCGACTTCTTAATTATATTCTTCTGCTCGGGAAAAATTGCATTTATATTTAAATGATATTCCAAACGACCGACAGACGTCTCATATTCCGCATATTAAACATATTTCCAAGAGAGGCGTACAAAGAATACGCGGAGATCTACGGAGAAACATTCGGGTTGGGGGTAGTTGAAAAAAGCTTTAAAAATCCCAGGAATTTCTGCGCGAAGAGCTGGAAGGATATCCTGCAACAGTAACAAACTGGACTACACTACACTACACTAATGACTTCCTTTCCTACTCCTTCGGGCTCCGGCTCTGCTGATCTGGAGCGAAAGGGAGAAGCGGGCGATACCGCGCGGTCATAGCGCCGTCGTCTCCACCACCGCGTCCACGTACCATAGAAACCACAGACTAAACCCGGACTCAACACAAGTCGTATTTTCCAAAGACTAGCGAGAACATACTTCCCAAAGACGCTGCATCAAATCCAGCCAGTCGACCGGACCATACGATCAGGACCAAGCAATTTAAAGAGACACTATCCATGACAGGAGTGGCAAAAATTGATGGAAATCCAATAACAGGCGATGGCCATTTTACACTCCTTTTGAGCCTTGGTTAAATTGGCTCACGCCATGACAGAGTGACATTTCAGCCGTTATTGACCACATCAGAATCATTGTTTAGCAGCCCCCTGGGGAACTCCTTGCAGATCGTTCTGGATTAGAATCCAAAAGGCAACTTCAGGCTCCTCCTACCTTCAGATGTCCTTCTGTTCAAGGTATAGAGCCATCAGTCCCTGGATAGATTATGCTTAATGTAACACCTGTTCCATCAGTGCTGTTTACACCATCTCCACCTTTCAAGGTAGATCCCCATCATCCTCGACTCATGATTTCCAAAGGGATTTCTGTCTGAGGCTCGGAGGTCACCTCTACCGGCGAGTTGCTTGCACTGCTGATAATAATACCATAAGATCCCCTTTAGGACAGCACCTGAGTGCCATTAGGACAGGGGCACTGAGGGTCCCAGTGAGGGTCAGGGATGGGGGAGGAATCCAGAGCAGAGGATTATGGGAGTAGGGATTAGCCTCTCCGCACTGTAATTCTGGATAAGACTCAAAGATTTCTGTTCATGGCGGCATGTTCAATTCCAACCCCGCCAAGCAGGCTTGCAGGTTCGCAGGTTTCAGTGCTTGCTGAGGCTTACTGCTCTTCCATTATCTGCCCTTTCTTCTAATGTTTGATGTATTGCTTAATTCGGGCTGTCGCTGCTTCATAAATCCACGCATCTGTCCCCACACTCCATTTCTTCAAAGGGAAGTAGCATTATCATCAAAATTAGCTTTTTTGTTAAGAGGGAAACAAAATAAAGATCAGTCTCATTTTTCCATGCGTGATTAAATATTCTGATACCTGACTGGTCTTTTCTGGATTATTTAACGGGTTTTGCACAGCTGGTTCACTGATAATCCTTCGAAACTAAAACTTCTACTTGGTATTATTTAGTGGCTTTCTCTTTCAGTTTGATTTATATAACCATTTTATCATATACATGCCCTTGGGTTATGTACTGGCTCAGTGTGTAGAATAGTGTGCCTCCACGGCTGTGAATTTCAGACACTGCGTTTGTGGAGTTTGCAGGTTTCCTGTATTTGTACAGGTTTTCTCCACAGTCTAAAAACATGCGATCAGGTGAACTGATGTCTCTAAATTGCCCATAATGCAACCTGTCACAGCTGCAACCTGTTCACCTGTAAGAACCACAGCCACATCCCCAACTGGCGCTGGGAATATCATTTCAAGGCACGTGCAGCTAGTGATTCCTCTCAAACTGAAAATGGAACCAACAGAGACTGGACTGGGTCCAGCTTATGCCAAGGAAGGTACCAGCACTGCGTGAAGGAGGATGGAACATCACGTGCCCTGATCTCTGAGCCGACACTGCAACAGACGCCTGCCTCAAACAGCCCCCAGAAGGGCCTGCTTTCTGGAGACGGGGGCTGGAAATATCTCCTCGCAGCCCCCCAATCACGCGGCAGGCTCTTTGGCCTCTGACGGTGAGGTGATTCTCCCGGCTGATACGATCATGCTGCTGATAAGATGAGCCATTTTCTTTAGGCCCCGCCAGGCTGCTGCTATCTGCCGTCAAGACCAACGGCTTTGGGAAAATCAAATACAAATAAATCTTTTTCTGACCATGATGGGGACGGAGTGATCAGAACAAAACCCCTGGCATTTACAGAGCCGAAGATACGATGGTCTAGCCAGAAGCCAAAGAGAGAGAGACCCTCATGTAAAATCACCAGGGTGACAGACGTGGGGTTTTACAAAGTGGGATTGGGCCAGATCAGATAATAAAAAGCACCTAGGTGCAGGTTGGTTATACCAATGAGCAAGAGTTTATGAATATAGAGCATTATAAGGTGTATTTTTGTTGCTAAAGAAGCTCTGTGCTTTTGACTTAATGGGACACCCTAATTCTGCACGCAATAAGGAAAACAATTAATGAAGAACATCAATCTTGAGGCGGGTTTATTATTTCAACCCAGTAGCTCAGTGAAAAGCACCAGAAACTCACCTCTCTGGGGCTCGATTCCTGCCTCTCTGTGCCGAGTCTGAGGGGATTTCCTCCCAAACTTACTGTCGACTGTGTGTATCCTGTAATACTGGGAGTGTGCGTCCAGGGGGGCTGAAGGGCCACTGAGATGCTGCATTCATCTGAGAAGCCCACATCACCTTATCTGACCCCACAGCATGTCTTGCCTGACTTATTTTTCATTTCCCCTAACCCTAACTGTCCTTTATTTCTCTGGTAAAACGGCAGTGTTCAGAGCGACACTCTTTGTAAGTGTTTATCTAATTCTACACACTGGCCTGGTCCCTTTTTAAGTGGACTGGGCCATTAGGTGTGCTACGGGGGGAGTCACTCTTGGGAATGGCTCACCCCAGTCATCGGACAGGTGGTACAGGCTTAATGAACAGCAACAACCCGATGATGGCTGGTGGCAATGAGAGGGTGGAAAGATGCACAGCAGGGATGAAGTAAGTGTGAAGGGCCAGCCAGGACCCCTACTGCTGCACCAGTACAGGACTGCTACACATATGTAATTGTGTCCCTACGTGACTCTCAAGCCTCACCCCATGACCTCATATGAACATGAGACCTGAAGTATACAGTGGGTGGGGCTGGACTATGGGAATGGATTTTAGCTGGTGGATATTGGTCAAGGCTTGGGGAGGTGGGGCACTGATGCTTTGACTCCGCCCACCACAGAGCTGACAGACTGTGCAATTTAGCCCTCTTTCAATTGCTTTCTCAGCAAAGTCCCACCCTGGTTGAAGGTACAAGCAGGAGCTGGCCACATACATGCCAGGGAGGGATTCAGCTAAAACTCAGGCATGCAAAGGAAAGACCCCCCCCGCCGCCGCTGGTCTCCGGGGGAGGGGAAAAGCTGCCAGCTTTGTGGGGTCTGCTTTTCCAATCAAGGCTGTACGGGAACGGCACGCAGCATTACGATTTTTCTGTGCCGAGGCCACTCAAAGGTCCCCTGATTCTCCCCTGGCCCCCGGCGATCGGGCCTTCAAAGGGCCTGTTGCCGAGCAATCGTGCCGGGCACTGGGTACACGTGTGCATGAGTATGAGACCTAAATCACACTAACAGAGGTGGTTTGGCATTAAATTTAAAAAAAGAAGAACCCGCCTGGTTCAAAGGGGCCGTCAGCTCATGGCAGCCAAAGGACTTTCCCCCGCGCCACCTTTGTTCTGCTCCTAAGACAGGAGGTTGGAGTCCAGGCTGGAGCCCAGGCCCTCTACGGTCCCTGCCACTGCTCCATCCCCATCAATCTATACCGCGGTCAGATACAAGCGACCGTGTCCCTCCTGCCTGGGTAACAAGGGCTGATGTCATCAGCGCAGACAGCGGAGGAGGAAAGGAGGTCGCTAACCTGTGGCAAGCCCCACAGACCACAGGCAGGGCCTGGTGGTCAGAGACACTGGGGGAGGGGGGTCTCCTCTATTGCCGCAACCAGATAATTATCCACACTGATCTTCCCCATTACAGAGAACAGTACAGAAGACCAAATAAGATCTGCAAATACTCTGAACTAAAAACCAGCTACCAAGAGCCTAAGAACAGATACAGTACTTAGTATCAAGAAGCTAAAAACGGATATAACTGCAAATACCTGGTACTGATTACTAAGTACCCATAAATTAATAAGGCGTGAAGGCTGCAAATACCAAGTACCCCAGAATAGCTAAAGACCACTTTATTTGTAAACAAGTGTATTTATGCCATTGTTTTAATGTTAAGTATGAATAATGTATCTTAAATCTGGTGCATTTACGGTAATCCATAACCCGTGAGCAAAACTGTTTTTAAAAATCCGAATAATGCTGTTAATGTGATTTGGGTGAAATTAGTATTATGATGCCTATAATGGGCTGGCCAGGCTGACACGCAGGACACCGGTCGGGATGATGGATTACGCAGCAAAGTGGGACGTCACTGGTGCCGCCAGCGACGGTCACGGCAACCGGAAGGCACCACTGCACACGTCACGCTTCCAAGGGCTTCCTGGCTGGGTCCCGCGGCCTGGCCGCTGACGGTGTGTCTGCAACTTGCAGAAGAGTAACAAGAGGCCTTAATTAACGAGGTACAGGAGAATATCTCAGGGACAAGGGGAGGTGGAGAATGGCCCCCTCCTCTGTGTCACAAATACACAACGCAAAGGGAATGACAAGCTGTTTCAGCCGAAAACAGCGCCTTTTACTTTTCATTTAAAATAAAACGCTTGAGCAAGATTTTCAATTCAAGACAAGTCTGCCACACATGCACACTCGTTTATATGTATGTAACAGTTTTATTACTTTATACTCTGTAGGGTTTGCAAACTGCCCCGACGCTTTTGATGTCGCTAATTTTAGGTTTATACTGGAATCTATACTGAAAGATTTGCCGTGAGATTTCTTGCGTGACCATCACACCAGGTGCGTGAGAGACGGCAACCCTGAAAACGTACGTTTTTTAGTTGTTTCTCCTGAGTTGATTTGTATAAAAGAATAACTTTACTGTATACAGTTGTTAAATAACGTGAACTTCGACAAACATGAAATCACCAATAAACTACGTCTATTTATCCAACATTTTATGAAATACATACGGTGCTTGAAAACTTTCAAGCCTTCAGGACAGAGCAGCCGCTCTCTTAGGAACATTACGGCTTTTTGGTTGAGGCTGTTAGATTCGCGGCTGTTATTAACACTAATAGCACATTAGCGCAGACAAAAGGGCTGCATATGCCGAAGCACGTCTGGCTCGGCGGTTAAAAGAGTTTGTCGTTCATTGGTATGGGAAACGGACGGTGCTAGTGTTAACTGGGCAGTTGTACCTTTCACCATGCACCTTGCATGAAGGCAGCGGCGCATATATACGCTGATTTAGAAAATATGTTTTGCTTTTTAATTTGCTACTGTATATGCAACCATGTTATTTGGTTTAATGTGCACAATTACACAAAATCTGTTTATTCTGAATGTGTTAATTTGCCATCGCAACAAAGCGCCAGAGTACATTTAATACAAAATTCAAACAACGCAGATAAACTGGTTACATATAATATAAAGACAAGTATTCAGATTACAAATGAAGCTTTGAAGAAAAATTGCTTTATTTTTTATAGGCTGTTGTATAATTAGCCTGTCGGCTTCTCGCGGTGTTAACGGTATAGTGCAAATCCATATCGGAGCGCGCGATCACACCGGTACTGACTATGACACCGGTGTACCGCCCGCACGCGCACGCACACACACACACACTTACTCCCGGTCTCACCCTCACACACACACTTTCACTCCCAGTCATATCCACATACTTGCACACACTTAGTCCCAGACACATACATGCACTCCCAGTCTCACTATCCAACACGCGCACTCTCACTCTCACTTACACTCAGCTTCCTTCCACATGCCACAAGGACAGCTCTGAGACCTGTCACGCCTCCCAGAGGAGTTTCGGTAATGCCCCCCCTCCCCCCACCCAATAAAGGTCTCAGTTTCCCACCACCCTGAAGATAAATGTTGCTCAGTTCACCCTGCCTGGGAGGGTGGGCCACGATAGACCAGCAGGGTGACAGTGATGACCGTGGTGCAGAAAAGGGGTCACTGCGAATCAGGCTGCCTCAGCAAATTGGGTCTGGAGGGGGGGCACCCAGGATCAATACAGAGGGGGAGTCACGCATATCAGGCTCAACGGGCCTTAGGGGATGGAGATGGACAAAACCTATGTTATCTGCTTTATCTGCCAGGCCAGTTCAGGCTCTGGACAGCCCAGAGGGGGGCAGCAGGTGTAGTTATGGGGGGGCACACCCCTGGACGGTTATTATCATCATTCCATCATCATCAACATCTTCAACATGCTCTCAACACACACAGCACCCATGTCACCCCACCCTCCTCAGTGCTGGTTTCCCAGAGGTCTTTGCATCATGATCCAGCTGTCCAATCACAGCACCTTCCCTAAGTCACAGACCCCCGCCTTTACACTCTGCCCATCCGCATAACACCGTCACCTCAAAGCCATTTCCCTGGCATGTCACTGGAGCAGAGATGGCCACAAAGTCCAGCCGGGAACATAGTGGTTCGTTCCATAATGAGCTAATGAAGTCAATGACGCTAACGAGGGCTTGGCCAGTCTCAGCACTAATACAGTCCCCGTCTGAACGCTGCTCTCTGCACAGGATAACGCTAACATTCTACTCATTCCGTTTTATTCTACCTGGCATTTATCCGAGGTCCAGGACGGCCAGGATTGTCGATAAGCACAAGCATGTTTATCCTCAGCCTCCCTCGTACCCCCACCACCCCCACCCTGACATTCTATAAAGGGGGCTACGCACAGAGACCTTTCCCTGAGACAATGCCTTTAATAATTCACCCCCTACGAGACACGGATCAAACCGACATATTGTTTGAATCAACACGGCAGTTAAGAGGCAGTTGGGTTTAATCTCTGCGGCAGAGGGGTGGGGTGGGGGGGCGGGATCAATAGCATCAGCACTGCACTGCATTATGAATGGCCGGGAGGGAGACTGAGCGATGCTGGGCATGTCACGAGTGATTGGGTCCTTCCAGGGGATGGGGCGTCCAGTCCACATGCCAGTGTGCATGTGTGTGTTGATGATAGATTGGTGTGTGCGTGGCATGTTTGTATGCATGTTTCTTTTATGAAAAGGTCTTTGTGTGTGAGTATGTTTTAGATTCTGGATTGCTGGTACATATCTGAGCACCTTTGTGTGTCTGTTATTATGAACGACAGACTGTGTACACGTATGTGCACGTTAGGCCACATGTTCACACGCAAGTTTACAACAGAGCAATCAAGCATGCATGACTGTATGCTGATTCGTAACACTGAGTGAGTGCTGGCCTGTGCGTGATCGTAAGAGTGTGTCTGTGCGTGTGTGTGCATGCGTGTGTGGCCCAGACGACACGCTAATCAAAGGCTGAAGCTGGAACGGCCCGTTTCCTACCCAGCAGCGCCTGTTCCCTATGTTACCCTCCCACGTCATGCCGTCGATCCCTCCATCGGCCGCTGCTCGGCGCAGTCAGACCCGGGAACAACAGAACCAGACTCTGCCGCCGAAGAGATGAATGAAAACACACCTGTGTGTAAAAGCCTCCGCGAGATCAGATTCACTGAAGCGGAGAGTCATTTCCAAGCAATGCAATAGCAAAGGAAAAAGCTCCTGTTCACTGGGTGGGGGCGGGGGGGGGGGCACTGGGTGGAGAGGCAGACTTGACATTCTTACACAGGACCTCGGTACCTCAACAAAGTAAGGCTGGTGCTTTATATTACCCCAGCAACCCCTACACCCCCCCTCGGAAAAGGAGACCTAATGCAGGGCTGAGCACTCGTGACAGCAGCCATGATATCCAGTGTGGTATGTTTAATTTAACATGCACGCGCTCCGCCATGCTGCTGGCACACCGGGCAGCCACACCGCCTCGGGGAGGTAAGGCAGGGGCTGTGAGAGCAGCAGGGACAGTCTCTCCAAACACTAATTTGGCTAAAGCAGATTCCTTCACCCTACTGCAGCGGTCAGGTCCATCAGAATCCCACGGCACGCTGTTCTGAGCCCCCGTTCGTCTTCCTGCTCCAGTTGGCGATATGATCGGCATTACTGTGCTGGACCGCAAAGGCGGCCCCACCCGAAAAGCGCACTCACAAAGGCACGTCACCATGGCGACACAGATGCTCCATGGGCTTTAAGACCCTGTTTCTGAATCCACACAGTGGGATATTTCATCCAGACGCTTATTATCAAACCCAAACACATTAATACTGACCTGAAGCCTTGCTTAAGCTCATTACAGCCCGCCAGCCTCTGCTAATAAGTCCCGTCTGAAAGAAGCCTTTCTAATGTTTAATATAAAAGTGTGGATTCAAGGGTTTCAGGGGCAGGAAATGAGG
The DNA here is from genome assembly GCA_011763525.2 of Mormyrus iriodes. NCBI lineage: Eukaryota > Metazoa > Chordata > Actinopteri > Osteoglossiformes > Mormyridae > Mormyrus > Mormyrus iriodes. The sequence goes on from JAAGVU020000040.1 coordinate 35,962,751, forward strand.
GAACAACTGTGCTCAACATCAAAAGCACTGTGAAGGGGGAGGGGGGAGGAAGATTAATAACACTTCCTCGTCAGGTGAGAAGGAACAGGAACGAGGAGGAGACAGGAGTGGGAGGCAGTACTGGACAGACACAGAACACAGTAAAACAGGCAGGGAGACATATTATATGTAGATTAAGTACTGTCTCTATGTACTTACTACCTTTAGATTTGTTCCAAGTTAAAACAGAGTTGACACAAACACACAACTTAGCAAAATCAACTTTATGTGGCTGATTTCAGGGGGTACCTGGACAGGCTTGCATTGGGAGGCTCTGTAGGTTCAGGAAGAGACTCACGGGAATCCCCCCCCACCCCCAAGGAAGCCCTATCGCATATTTGGGGCTCACAGGTGCCAGTCGAGGGGGCCAGGGTGGGATTACAGGCTCAGAGCAGGTGCTAATCCCTGTAATTGCTTGTTTAAATTCTCACCCTCATTTTTTTTTTCATTATCCCCTTGCTTCATATATCTCAACACTCCAATTTCAATAACAGCGCAGCGATTTAATATAGGGAAAAACACGAAGATTTTCAAAGCTGTTCCCTGTACGGTGTAAATGTTTGGGGCTAAATTCATACCCTGCAATGGCGCACAGGGGCTTCTGATGGGCCACGAGACAGTGTGCCTGTCATACAGACTGTGGCGATCGTTTGTATCAATGACCCTGTGGGTTCAATTGCTTAGGTCTGCATGTTAAGTTTGCATCCCACAGCCAAACAACATACAGTTTAGACAGACTGGTATCCATAAAGTGTGACTGTGCCCAGTGACAGACTGGCCTCCTATCTAGGATGCCCCATGCTCAAATCTCTGGGATGGTCTCTAGGCTCAACACTAAATACCAAGTGCCAAGTACCTAAGAATGAATAAAACTGCAAGCACTGAGTGCTGAATATCAAAAGCGAAGAGAAGGGAAAATCTCCACAACCCTCTGCTGGCTAAGTTGTTATAGAAGATGGATGGACCTGAGGTTTTTTTGCACCTATGTGAGGTACAGTTTCCATCTCCCAACACGCCATCCCTAAGCCCTTGCTTTATTACCGGCGTGGGCAGGGGTGTAATTTAAAGGCTACACACTCACTGTTTATGGGCGCTGTGGAGCTCATTCTGCTGGGCCATGCATATTTTATGAGTGTGAGATGTTACCAGCGCCGGTATGCAGGGGATGCGTGCTCGGCCTCGGGGCCACGGTTCAGCACCGGCTGCTCAGATCGCTCTGCCTCCCCGTTTGTCTGCACGGCCTTCCTCTCCAAACCGGCAGACCTTCTGACTGTTGACTCAAACCGTGAAGCTCTCTGAAGCAGCCAGGAGCATGCCGATTATGAATCTGGGCCGGCACCAAAGGGTTCCCAGGCCCCGCCATGCCGGGCCGGGCTGCTGGAGCCCTGAGCCGGATTCATCAACAGAGTCACTCCCAGAAAAGCCTTGTAGACAAGCAGCTGCCCCGGTGACTTTCCATGAAGCAGAGGTTTTTGTTTATGGAGCCACATTAAGGGCCTGTGCTGCTCCCACATTCTGTACTTGGGAGACAGGGTCCTGTGGGATGGGGGGGGTCATTAAGTCTTCAAACCCAGCTGAGAGTGGCTGAGTGGGAGCATGCTTCCTGACTGACACGTGTCAGTCTCACTTCACCCCTGCCCTACTTCATCTTCCAGCTCGAGAGCAGGATTTTAAAAATACATGACATAAGAAACATAAAACAAAAAAAGACCCATATTTCACTTTTATTATGTAGAGGGGAAAAAATCTCATTAATGTTACAGCCATATACTGATACTGCTGGGCAAATTATTAGGGACTCTAGGGCAGCTTATACTGGGGGGTGCCGGGCCCCCCCCCCCCTTTATGAATGCTGAATAATGCAGCACCCCATACCACGCTGGCAGGCCACTGACCAGCAGAAGATAAAACCTCAAGGTCTGATCTCAGATCAGTTGCCTTTGTCTGCCCATCTCCAACTACACATATTGTTTTCATCTATCAGTCCCTGCTAGTCTGTGATATTTAATTAACCAAAACCATCTAATCCAGAAATAAATCACTTAATTTTGTTTGCTAGGTCGAATTAAAATAGCCACTTCTCCTGACAGGACCAAAAGGCCTCACGGCGGCTGTCGGGGACTGCTGCCGGCTGCTGCGGTAACAGGTGAGACCACACAGCTGCTGCTGAGCAGAGAGGAGCCATCTGCCTGCACTGGCACTGCCCCCCCCCCTTCTCGGACCCCTGGCCGGAGCCATCATGTCAAGGAAGAAGTCGGCCTTGGGAAGGTCGAGAAGGAGTGGCTCCAAAGTGACTGCTAAACCCCCGCAGGGACACACGTAGTCACAGCTCCCGCGCCATCTCCCTGGCAACGGCGACAGGGGTACGTCAAAGGAAGGGACAAGGGACACAGCTGTGCGTTTCAGTGCAGCAAGAAGACAAATTCACCCTAAAGAAAGTTTTTTGTGACACCCAGCTTGGGGAATGACTTCAATGTCCATGTAAAAAATGATCAGAGTCAACAGCCTGTAAAGGGAGTTCTTCACGAAGACCTTTATTAGACTTCTACTCACGGCGGTACACCATAGATGGGCTGAGTGTCCGCGGTAGTTTACTCACAGTGGTACACATAGACGGGCTGAGTATTCACAGTAGTTTACTCACAGTGGTACTCCATAGACGGGCTGAGTATCCGTGGTAGTTTACCCACAGTGGTACACCACAGACAGGTAGAGTATTTGTGGTAGTTTATCGACACTATTACACCAAAGGCAAGTAGAGCAGCTGCGGTAGCTTCCTCTTGGTGGTAGAGCAAAGGTGACAAAGAAGACAAAGGTAAGTTAGACAGAGAGCTCAATCTGATAGCTGTCATCCCAGAGAAATTATGGTTCACCGTAATTTTGAATTGGCGTATAAAGACACACAGGGGTACAGCAGTGTGTCGCGCACATGGGGTAATCAGCTGGGCAGGGGACGCATATCTTAGCCGGTCCCCTTCATCACATTCACCTTGTGTTCCTCCTCTTATCCTGTAATGTTGCATGAATTTTACACGTCTATTTATGCCTTGTCCTCCCCCCAGCCACTGTTCATCAATCATAACCCTCCCTGTCTCCATCTCACACACAGACACAGACACACACACACATACAGTACTGACAGAAGCCGCTTAGCTCAGAGACAGGCTGAGGGACAGGTTTGGTGACAAAGGTGCTAGGGATATGGCTGCTCATCTCTGTGTTTGCCTATTGTGACATTTTCATATAAAATCAATTAGGCTGTTGGTAACATTTATACACAGTGAAGATGCTGTCTTTTATAGTGCCAAATGACCAAGAAAAGTCAGATTAAACCCGCTGGGAGAAACTCTGTGACTGTAATAAGGAATCCTGATGAAAACATTTTTAAGTGTGCTTCAATATATTTGCTAGGTACATATCATTCATCACAACAAGGGGGAAAACATGAGCCGATGGACAGAGGTAAAAATGTACTTTGAGTTCTGGCCCGTTCACTCTGAGTGAGGTTGACAAATGTGGCTTATTTCCACTATCTTGCCAAAAATGACCGGGGGTGAACCAGGCTGGATTTATGACTTTGGATCCCCTTGGAGCAGCCAATGCTGAATAAGAGATAAGCGGTCGGACTTGGGCACTTAAAGCTATTATTTTTATATGTGTATAATTATTTCAAAAATATCATTTAAAAATATTTTGTGAAAACCACTGTTCTGAATTGGAAAAAAAACTATAAATAGCACAGTGGAAAACATTCTTGTGACAATACGTCTGCCAACGTACTACGACAGAGCCGCATACCATTTGCGGATTGCCTCGTTCAAAAGGGCTGCACCTGGAAATGGATGCCGACTGCCACAACACCGGACCGAAACCATGCGTGGTCCGTCACGGACAGTCACGGATTGTCCCACGAATGTATGGTAATGGCAAAATCAAGCCCTCGCGGTATGTCTGGAAGGTGTGAAAATGACGACTAAGTGGACTTAAGGTGACGGTAACTTGGGCCAAGACCGAGAGTGTGCATCCAGCATCATTCCATCCACTTTTCCTGGGGCTTCAGAAGCTGGAAGTGTATTTTAATGCATATATTCCACATGAGGGTGGCAGGCAGGCTTAATGGGCAGTGCTGCCGCCGCAGGGCTGGGGTTTGAGTCCTGCCTCTGTGCTATGTGTGGGTTTCCTTTGGTCACCTTGGTTTCCTCCTGAGCCCTGTGATGGACTGGCATGCTGTCCAGGCTGTACCCCAGCTCCATGCTTCCTGAGGCAGGCTCCCCGTAACCCTGTGCTAAGCAGCTGGAAGATGTACAGATATATTCTACATGTTTGTCATACTTTCAAAAAGACACACCAGCTAGAACTTCTAACACTTGTGTGGTTTTCTACTGTTTAATCAGCATATAGCAATATCAACATATCAGTACCCCCATGCCTCTGTTCTCAGGTTACAGCCACATGTCCTTAACCTTCATGCTAATGATGGGCCCAGAAGGGGAGGGCTCACATGAAAGGTGTGGCACACTCTGTACCTGGGGCTTCTACCGAAATACAAACTTAAAAGGAAAGACGCCAATGGGCCAAGGATTTGTGCGTGCAGGGTTCGGAAGCTTGGGCTGCTGGAACCAGCCGGGTATGATGTAATGGAAGTGAAAGCAGCCACAAAGGTGATGGGGGAGGGGGAGGAAGGGTAGGAAAGGCAGGGGACTGACTGACAACAGCCTTTCTGTGGCTCTGCCCCCAACCCATGATGCATTGCACTTCACCTGGAGCTTCCTCCCAGGCACAGCAGATGTGGCTGTAGCTATCACATCCATCATTCTCCTACTTCCAAAGATGAAGCCCACATACCAATCATACCATGTACTCCAGAAACACACACCATTTATAACATACATGCCACCAATACATACAAATATGCCCAAAGTTCATAAGAAACAAACCATGTCCCTTATAAGAAGGTTATTAGGTTTTGCCTGTCCTTGGTTTTCTCCACAAAGCAAGATTATACTAGTCCAGGACCTCATCCCAAGCTTGATGATACTAGCCCTGGACCTAATCCTGAACCTGAATATACTAGTCTTGAATGTGATCCCAAGCCTGACAATACTGTCCTGGACCTAATCCCGAGCCTGATATTACTCCTGGACCTGATACCGAGCCTAATGATACTAGTCCTGGATCTGATCCCGAGCCTGATGACACAAGTCCTGGACCTGATCCTAAGTCTGACAATACTAACCTGATCCCAAGCCTGATGGTACTAGTCCTGAACCAGGTCCTGATCCTGATGATACTAATCCTGGACCTGATCCCGAGCCTGATGATACTAGACCTGGACCTGATTCTGATATTAGTCCTGGTTCTGACCCTGATGATACTAGTCCTGGATATGATCTTGAGCCTAATGATACTCATCCTGGACCTGATTCTGACCCTGATGATACTAGTCCTGGATATGATCTTGAGCCTGATGATACTCATCCTGGACCTGATCCCAAGCCTGAAGATAATAACCTGATCCCGGGCCTGATGATACTAACCTGATCCCGAGACTGATGATACTAGTCCTGGACCTGATCCCGAGACTGATGATACTAGTCCTGGACCTGATCCCGAGACTGATGATACTAGTCCTGGACCTGATCCCGAGACTGATGATACTAGTCCTGGACCTGATCCTAAGCCTGATAATACTAGTCCTGGACCTGATCTTGAGCCTGATAATTCTAGTCCTGGACCTGATCCTCAGTCTGATGATATTAGTCCTGGACCTGATCTGGAGCCTGATAATTCTAGTCCTGGACCTGATCCGGAGTCTGACGATAATAGTCCTGGACCTGATTATGAGCCTGATAATTCTAGTCCTGGACCTGATCCCGAGTTTGATAATACAAGTCCTTGATCTGATCCTAAGCCTGATGATATTAGTCCTAGACAGCTTGCAGTTACACTGTCTTCTCAAAAAGAATATTAGCTTGTATAGATTTTGTCCATCCAGTCCAATAATCTATATGATTGGACCCACAGGATCTCCACGTCCTCTTTCTAGATTGTGATTAGTCTTACAGGCCACCTGGAAGTCCACCTGCAGCTTATGTGTCTTCCTGATGTTAAGGTGCAGGTAATTCTTGCTGCACCACATAAAGCCTTGCAAAAGCCTCCTGTATTCCCTTTAATCTCCATTGTCAACGTCAATGAAAGAATTATCAGAGAATTCTTGTAGGTGGCAAATCTTGAAGTTGTACTTGAAGTCAGTGACAACAGCGCCAGAAGGAACACAGAAAATCCACCCCCCCACCAGACAGACAAAGAGGGGGAGAATGAAAGGGGAGGAGAAGTAACATCTCCTTACCTCCATCATCGTCTGTGCAAATAGTGCAAATGTACCAATTTCATGTAATGAATCTGAGCTGAAATAGTAATTCTGTTATATTACAGGAGGCATCTAGGTGCTGCAGTGATTTAAGAACAAAACAATGTTTAGGAGGTTCAAGCCCAGGTAGGGGCCGGCAGTTATGCATCCAGCTGTGAATGACATACAGCCAGTGTTTGCGGCTCTGAGGGGCCCCCTTTAGCCATCAATGGCAATAAAATAACTTTTTCACAATTTAAGCCTGTGATTTCATTAAATGAAAAAACAAAGCACAGCTTTCATTGTCCCCATACAGTCTACAGTGATATCATTATTTCTGGCAAGAGAAGACAGGAACCTTTGTGTACTATCTTAAGACATACATAGAGAGGTGTGGTTAGTCTAAGGTGCTGTTCTGTTTACTTGTCGGTCTATCAGAAGTCTGCATAGTTTAAGTGCCAGTATATACACAGAAATTGTGCCGTGACACAGCCTATCATAGCAGGCACCCATTCCGCGCTGCCAGCTTGCTGTCAAAGCACACCAACGCAAGGCCCCGCCAATTAAGGAGCAGAAACCTGATGCTGTAGTGAGAGTCGGCGGGAATTAGCGGGAATTACAGGCAGTCCCCGGTTAACAACTTCCAACTTACGGACAACTCGTACTTAGGAACGGACTGCCATAAAGCATATTATATTAAAATTCAGGTTAAACACAATGGTTCATAATAACAAACACTGCGCTGCTTTGTGACGCTCATGAAAACATTGTGGGGTTTGTCAGCTTGAGGTACAGCACTGTATGCAGTTACTTCATTATTACTGTATAATATATAAATATGTACTGTATTATTATTTTTCCATCTTACCTACATATTTGACTTAAAGACAGACTTAGGGAACGGGTCTCATCCGTAACCTGGGGATTGCCCACACCCAAACCTTTCTTACATTAGCCCCCCACTAGGGCATAAGTACCAGGATTAGCGCTGTCTGCAGATGAAGCTGTAAAACAAAAGGGGGGCCACCCAGGTCCAAACAGCCAGTATCTACCACACCTGTTGGGTCCCACTGAACTGACAGCACCAGCAAGAGGTTTGCCACAGTCATCAATTTCATCACTCTACAGCTGGATACATTACTACTGCAGTATCCTTCCAGGGCCTTGAACCTACAGCCTTTCTGCTGACAAGTACAAATCTTCAGCCATGATGCTACCACCAGCCAATAAAGCTCTGTAATCCAAGTGGTCCAGGTCGTGAATGTGATTCTGGCCACAGTCATTTGTCAGATCTCAGAAAACACGGCTATCGAATCAGGCAGTATGATCACATTAAATACATTCGGCCGTCAACAAAAAGCAGATCTCGTTTCCCCACTTTAGATTTCATGCACCTCGATGCTTCAGGACTGTGGGGTAGTCAAGGAAACGTATGCAGAAAAATAAAATTTCACAGTCCAAAAATAAAAACAATTTTACGGCCTGAAAAAATCCTGAATCTTTCATGGCACTCGGTGCCAGCTCTGAGCGACAGGAACCTTCCCGCTTATTCACCAACATCTGCGTCAGGGAGAAAGGAATTGGCGCCCTCGTCCTGGCAACCTGACACCCGTGACCCGAGCCCTCAGGAGGTTTAGGAGGGATTAGCGCGCTGGGAGATGGAGGCACAGGATACATCTGCATGCTGCCACGGGGCACCATGGGCTAGAAGCCACATACACGCTCGCCTCGTCATCCCTCTGTGTGTAATTAGGCTCCTTGGCTGACGCTCTTATGCTTTCACATAGTTTTAGCTTTTTAGCTGCTCAATTGACTGTTTTATTATACATTTAGCTGATCAGTTCACCCTTTTACACAAAACAACTTACAATTTTCACGTTTTTAACGATATTACTGGAGCAGTGTGCGTAACTTTTATTTTATTTTATGTATCGTAGTGGAGGCCATATAAGTATTAGGAAATGCTACATTTGATCAGAATTAGTGTCAGTTTATAAAGATATTTCTAATCACGCAATTCAGGTAAAGAACCACATTCAAAGGTCCGATAGCCTGTCCCTCTTGGGAACAGAACGCAGAACGCATTGGGTGCCACGCACACGGCTGCCCTGAATCGTCAATGTGGCTGGACAGAGGCAGGCGGCTTAGCATTGGGAACGCCTCGGTGTGGAGTCGCGGGCGACGAGGCTACGACGGAGGAGGTTCCAGCCCATCGGTGTGTTTGGTTGCTGGTCGCGTAGATGCTTGGGTATTGATCCTATATTGACAGGGAGTCTCCGGAGGAAGTCTGCTGGAGGATCAGCTCCCATTTCTGCTACAATTGCACAATTGTGTTTGAGCTCAATTTGCATTAATCCCCCCGACCGTCCCCGACTGGAAATGCATCGACGTGATCACAGGTTTAGCCACTGTGTCGCAGCGATGGCTTGAGGTCTGGGGAGTAGGGCTCATATTAGCCCAAGACTTTCGATTTTGCCATTGGGAGAATGCGTCTGTGATTAATGAACCCTACGATATAGCTCTCACCATACGCTGCCGAAAATCAGGAACACATACAAGTATGCCTGCAAATACACCTCCATCTCAAACACAACTCCATCCATCATTCCATCCCCTTATCCTCAAGGTTCACAGGACAATTATAAATGCACCTCCCGTTTCCCTCCATTTCCTTTGGGGTGGGAGATCCTACTATCACCCCCTACTGGAGCTTAGCATGAACTGCTGTTCCCTCTTCATACTTCATTCACTCCCTATTTGCACTTCAAATTTCAGTCATTTCAGAGAGTTGTGGTTTTATTGGGCTTCTCCATCCATGGCCTTGATCACCAGCTAAACCAGAAACTGGCCCTGAAATACAGGATAGGGGTGTAACAAGACAGGGCGGTGGTCCAGTCCTCCCAGAGAATCCACGGGGCTTTCCCACCTCCAAAGCAGGTGCCGATCGCGTGCCATGGGGTCCTGAGCCTCATTAAGCAGCGTGTGTTAATAAAAGAACAACCCACAGTCCAATGCACCCCAATAAGATCTATTGCATAATAGGGAAACAGAAAAAGAGGACAGCATTTCCATGGTAACTGGCAGGCAAGTAGCTGTCGGGCTCGGCGATGCGAGACGGGAGCATGGGAGCCATTCGTTTTATTGGGGTGGGGAGGCGGGCAGCACCAGGCCAGTCACCGCACTCCACGGGGCACCGGGCCGATTCAGCAGCTGGGAATTATGTCATATTTCTTTAATTACTGCAGAGCGAGCAGATAATCAACAGCATTCAATTTTACTGAAAAGCCACTATATTTCTGCATTTGGCATTAATGAAAAGTTATGTACAGCTTTCTGTCGGCCTCTGTCCTGAGTAACAAAGTCCGTTTTGTTTGCGTTATAATTTCCGGGTTTAGAGACAGAGTGCGGCAGCCTGCAGTGCGTTCAGCGCTAACGGAAGGGGAGGAGGCCGCTGGGTGGGAGCGGGACTGTAGGGGGCAGCACTGGGCACTACATTAGTGTAGCCTGCTGACACGTTCATCTGTGCTACCTGCTGGCAAAGGGGGGGAAAGGGCCCCCCCACCTCAGGATAGCGGCCAGTCCTGTGCCCAGTTCCTGGCTCTGGGTCCTTCCGCTCAGGTGTGGAAAGCGGGATAGATGGTGGATCCAATGAAAGGATGGAGAAAAGAGAATCCCATCGTACATGGTAAAGGCATCATGGTACCACTGACACCAGACGTGCCTTCAAAGCATGCCAATGGCATGGGATCTGCAGGGATGCTACAGCACACGCGAATGCCACAATCACATGGAGAAAAGCTAGAACATGCCACACAAGCTGTTTGCATATCAGTGCTGAAGGTGGAAAGGCCAGTTACTGTAACCTTTCTGACCACTAAAATGAAACTGCGGAGTCATGCCAACAACCTAAATCATGTTAAATGAGCTGCGAAAAGCTTGGGAAGCATCACATTTTAATTCCACAGTCACTCACTCCTGCACTGCTGTGGCTCAGCAGCAGTGTGCGTTTTGCAAATGCTGCCACTGTTCCTGAAGGTTCCCTTAAACATCGAAAAAATGCAAGTGAGGAAATTGTCATCATGACATTTTAAGTCAGTGCTACACACTTCCCCGTCACGCCCTGCAAGCTCTGTCGTGGGTGTGATCTGAGGCCTCTCTGCTGCAGACCCATGCAGAGCAAGTCCCATGCGATCTACTCACCCAACCCCCGATCCAAATGGGCCAGATTCTATCCCACGTGCTCCCGAAGATGACATCAGGCACGCCAACATCACCGGCACACAGTGGTGTGTGTGTGTGTGTGTGTGTGTGTGTGTGTGTGTGTGCAGCCTCTTCCTCTTCAAGCTGTTCCTGTGAGCCCATCTGCTAAAAGGAGGAGCCCCTGTCGGACAGGGCCGAGATCACAGCCTTCCCGGGGGGCTCGGGGCCGATCAAAAATGCATGGGCTTGGATATTTGCTTACACTGATAGCTGCCTGCGATAGGCAAAAGTAAATACGTGCACAAATAGAAGTGGATCCTTATAATATATTGGTGTGCTGAAGAGAGATGGGGGCCACAGTGGGGGGGGGGTCTCTGATGTCCTATCTTACAGTCGCTGGAACAAATCAAATCTGTGATAAAGAGAGTCAAGTGGGATTATGATACAATGTCCGTGACAGGGGAATTACTGCAAACGGGCCGATGAGGGGTTCCGATAAAGGGGGGGGGGGGCAATATCCCAAACATGGCAGGTCAAGCCAAACGCTGCCAGTGCTCCTGTGTCCACTCCACGTTTGCAGGTGTGCGGGTGGTAACGTTCAGGCACACGGTGCTGGCTGCGCCTGATTAATGAGGCCCCGGGAATATCCTAAACTCCCCCCCCCCTTCCGGTCCTTTGCTTGCAAAAATGCATATTAAGTATAATTGCCAGATTCACCCAGCAAGTAGAACAAAACAATGAATTAAGCATCATAACATTCTGAAAAAAGGCATTTTTTAGAGAGACAAATAATAAGGCATGTTTAACAGAGGCAGGCGAGAATGCATGAATGGTGTGTGTGTGTGTGTGTGTGTGTGCGTGTGTGTGTGTGTTATGCATATATTACATTGTGGGGACCAACTCAATTTTTCAAAAATCTCATAACTGTAATCAAAAGACTAAAGCTAAAAGTCTTATGTTCTGTTTGGTTACTTATGGTTAAGGTTAGGGCTGGGTGGGGGTTACGGTTGTCATTGCTCGGATTAAGGTTATGGCCATAGAAATGAAAGGACAGTCCCCACAAAGATATGAATACAAATATATGTATGTGTGTGTGTGTGTGTGTGTGTGTGTGTGTGTGTGTGTGTGTGTGTGTGTGTGTGTGAGATGTGAATTGGGCTGTGTGCATGTGTACGTGTTTTGTGTGTGTGGTCCTGCACGCATATGCCTTTCCCATGACAGTCTGGTACTAACCCTCCCCATACTGGGTGTGGGAACCAGGTGGAAATGCAATGTATATGTGAGAAGCACCGTTTCTGCTCGCTAATATTCCTGCTTCCCACTAAGGCGGGGTGGAGATAGGACCCCCGTCGCTCAGAAAGGTTCTAATCAAATCACACCCTCTCATGTCTTCTCTGTAGGAAATCCAGAATGGCATTTTTTAGGCACCGCTTTTCGACTGAGATACAAGTACATTTTACAATCACAAAGAGAAGACAATAATGATAATGCAATTTTTTCCACCCGACAAACAACCCTCTATTAAAATCGCAATATATGGCTTACGCAAACACCGCTTCCAGTTCTACAAACTAATATGAAATCCCCTCGACAGAATAAAATTACAAAAACTTGGCTTAATAAACGAAATAATCAATCCATACATAATGCAAACAGTGCAACACTGCAGTCAAAATGTAGCTTAAAATGAATCAAACTGTTATTGCATTTTTAATTGACAGTCCAAAAAAGAAAATAAATCTATGTCTCTGGATGTTCAACCCTTTACTAATTTTAGTCATGGTGTAATAGTTTAGAGAAAATCTAATTATAACCCTTTTGTTACAATCAGCATTTCACTGATTTTCAAAAAAATGATATATATGCAGAAGGGTCCTTGGTGTAGTGATGCAACTGAGATCACCAGCTTGCGCATGACAGAGTCGGGCTTGTAGGTGGGGGACATGCCGTTAAATGGGGCACAATCACCGGCAACTAACGTGGCGATTCAGGTGTCCGTTCAAAGGCTGATCTCTGTGACCGCACGCCGATGCCGCCGGCTGCCGTTACTGGGCAACGACCCAGCATTCTTAATTGTTTTCGCAGAGACGCGGCGAGATGTTCCCACCGTTTCTTTTAAGGTTATTGCAGTGTTTAGTGGCTAAGCGGGCACCTTCTTCCCAAAGTGACTCCTCATTGGACGTCACACTCTGTCATCTTCGAGAAGCCATGGTGGCTGCCTGTGCTCCCTGAGCCCCTCCCCAAACCCACACCGGCCCAGTTGTCACATAAAGCTACTGAGCAGCAAGTTTGGGGGTTCCGGGCTATGTCCAAATGAGTAGGGGAGCCTGGCACCGGGGATCTACTCCCCATGGGATTCTCTCCAGGATTCCAGCGTTGGTCCAGCAACAGCTGCCCCATGGGCACCAACTGACATCAGGGTCAGCTTGACTGCATCGGGGACGATTAGTGCCCTAATTGGGGGACGCTTCCAGGTGACGGCTGCTGACCACACAAAGGGGGCGGCTGCTCCAGCAAGCTCCTGCCTACAGCAGATTCCCCCCAACATTCTATGACTCATAATGACTTCAGCTTCCTGCTGAAGCTGTGACAGACCGCTTGAGGCGCTGGGCCAGGCCTCTCCTCAGACCTCTGTGCAAACAGCCCTGCTGACACTCCGTCAGGGATTCCTCTTAAGAAGGCCGGCCTGCACTCTGCCACGGAATTCACTTCCCGACGCAGATACTTAAGGGGTTGGGATTCTCCTTTTTTTGTTTCTTCCCACCAGCCATCCCGGTCCACAAGGGTGCCTGTGTAAATCATTAATAGGCTCCTTTCACCTAATGTGCATCGGCTACAGACACCACCCCCCGGGCCCACACCACCCCCCCCCACTGTCCAGGTCACCTACTTGTCAAGATTTCTGCGATCCTCACTGCTAATCTTCCAGACAACTCCCCAGACTTCACTGTCGTTCTGCTCTTTGATAGTGGCCACCCCGCCTTGCCAGGCGGTCTCATTGTTCATCAGGTCACCCCAAAGTCCAAACTTTAAAGCATAACCCTGACACATCAAGGAGA
>JAAGVU020000040.1:35982206-35995679 GCA_011763525.2 Mormyrus iriodes
AGAGACACGCACAGACATACAGCCAGAGACACACACAGACATACAGCCAGAGACACACACAGAGTTACGGCCAGAGATATAAACAAAGATACACCCAGAAACACACACACAGACAGCAAGAGACATAAAGAGAGATAAAGCCAGAGACACAAACACAGAGATATACAAAGATGCAGCCAGAGATACAGTCAGAGACGCACACAAAGATACAGCCAGAGACACTCACAGAAATATAGCCACAGACTCACCCAAAGATACAGCCAGAGACACACCTAGAGATACAGCAAGTGACACACACACAGATACGGCCAGAGACACGCACAGAGATACGGCCAGAGACACGCACAGAAAAACAGCAAGAGACACACACACAGATACAGCAAGAGAGACACGCACAGAGATACAGTCAGAGATATAAACAGAGATAAGGACAGAGACAAACACAAAGATACAGCCAGAGACATAAAGAGACACCCAGAGACACCAACAGACACTCAGAAACATACCCACAGATACACCCTGAGACACCCTGAGACACACACTGATTGTTTGTAACTGTTACATTCCTAAAGCCTATGTAACTCCACTGAGAGCTGAAGCCCCAGACGGATGATTTGGGGCAGAATGCTCCCGGAATACACATATTCTATACCTTTAATAAAGGTCTCAGCAAAACCAGGAGCTTCCAGCAAACAAAAAAATACCGCTGTTTAATGTGCTCCATTAAACACCTCAGATCAGAGTGGTGGGGGGGCCTAGTGAATACTGACAGCAGAATCGACTGCCCCCCTCCCCCACAATCCCCCGTGGTCTAAACACCTGCGAAGCAAACTGGAACAAGACGCAGACGCCTGCCAGTGTCTGTCTCCGCCCTGCTGGACATTTGTTTAAGCAGGATTTCTTTATTCCTGATAATCGGCCTGAGGAGTTTTGGTAATTCAATTGCTTTCAAAGCGATTAAACATGCACCTTAATAAACACACACTGGTAGCAAGAAGCTTTGTGTGACATGTATCTCAGTGTTTCTCGTCTGCAGGGGGGTTTTACTCGTCCCGAGCCACATACTTCTTTTTGCCAGCTTTATGAATGAGGTTTTGAAGGGCATGCATTAGCATTTTCCTCAAAGCAGCGCTGTCTCACTCCCAGAGGCCAAAGGCCAGACTGAAAGGAGACATTTAGTCAAGTAGCTGAATAGATACGATACCTAGAAGCCAGGGCCCCGTCCTTCCCTATTTGGCCCAATCACATCGGAAAAGAAGGGAGGGTGGAATGAGACATTCTAGGGGGATAGACCATCTCAGGTGGGTGCCCCACCACCCCCCCACCGCCCACTGCTCACCATCTGTACTGCCAATATCATCACATCATCATCACTTAAAGGGGCCCTACTATGCTTTTCCAGTGTTTCCCTTTCCTTTAGTATCTTATATAGCTTATATAGTGCATGTAAACGGTCTGCATAGCCTTAAGGCCCAAAGTACACACCAACTCTCACTACAGATACCACTATTCTCTAATCTGCCTGATACACCTCTTTGGAATTCCAGCCCCTATTTCCGTGACATAGTGAGGTCACCTCGTAACACAATCCTTATTGGCCACCTACCTGCAAGGATTTGTCTGCGGACTGGGCAAAATGTGTAGGGCAAGCCAATTAAACGGACAAGCTGACCAATCAGAGCACACTGGCCTCATCGAGGGCGGGACTTAAAGCTCACCATGTGCACATTAAATACACACTTAAAGCTTGAAGTTGGTCAAAAGCGCAATGTCATTTCGCTGCCTTAAAAAGCACCTACAAGCGGGAAACAGGTGCAAAGTCATTTGTTATGTGCGCATGGCATGAAAATGAGGAATGCGCTGGTACAAAACTAACAAAACCACTGCGTCGCGCTTTCTGCCGGTGCAAAATATGGGCCCAATGTGTTTTTGGAACATTAAAGCATGTAACTCTATTCCAGGAGAACCCAAAAGTAAAGTCATGGACAGTTAAAATAAGCACAATTGGGCCCCTTTAATTAATCAGTTACTTCAATATGAATGTATTAATAGAGTACATTCCTGTACAAGAGTTTCTGACTTCATATTGTAATTAAATAAAGCCTATTCAATATATCAGTTAAGAAATGAAATTGAACAATAACTTAAATAGATCTGAGGTTCCTCCATTTCTGGATGGCACTATGTCCAGACCAGGCAGCAGTAAGGAGGACAGGGTGCTTTTGGACTTGATTAGGAGACCCCTGTCTAGGGTCATGGAAGTTCATACATGAATGCCAAAGGGCACGTCTCCCTTGAACCTGATGAGTGATAGGAAGCCCTGAATTACTGCTGATACTGCCTCACAGCCACATTTGGGTACGATGCCCCCATTCATGGCCACGACAATATCCTCGTCAGGGGAGCCCTTTCCCCCCACCACCTTTTCAGTTAGAGGTAATAAAATTTCCCTGCTCCAGGCATCCTATCAGATAAGCCAATGTCCCGTCCTTCTCTATCGGACTCAGAGGTCAGCCTTTGTCACAGATGGAACAGGGGAGGGCGGCCCAGGAAAAGGGGCACATGGAAAGCGGCTCTGCTCAGAGGCTGTGGCTTCTCAAAATGACAAACCACTCATGCATCTGGGGAGTCCTCAAGGAACCATTAGGGGGAGTCATAGAAGAGTGCTCCCACAGGACGGCCATCTCTACTCTCCTCCCGGGGGGGATTACTATCAGCCCACAGTCCTGTGATCGTCGAGATCCATCACTGGCGGACGGAGGTCTCCAGATAATGGGGTTTCCAAGCGATGGCCGATGACTGGAAGGAATCGATATCGACTGTGGGTTTGTTAACAAAACATCGCTTTGGTATCTCTGTCCACCAAGCACCCCCCAACCCCCCCTTGCTGATGACAAGTATAAGTGCCTTATCAACAGGCAAAGAAACCTCATTTTCATTATTCACACTAACAGTTTCACCATCTGCGATCAAGAAATACATTTTTAAAACTGTCTGAGGTTGGTAATTGAGTGAATGAATTTCAATTAATTAATCCAAATATCTGTTTAATCAGTACTAGGTTTCACCATGCTTGACTAATCCAATTACACAAGATTACTAAAAAATTACTGATATGCTCAAATGTGACTCTAGGTGCTTCAAATATCACCTGCAGTAAGTAATTTCACTTTTAGCAATTTCTTTGATTTTTCCTATCAGCTCTTCAAACAGCATGATAGCAGTCCATTTGTTCACACTATAAAGCTTTCCAAACACATACACCACTGAACAGGGTATTTCCAAACACAGACACCCCTGCACATGGTATTTCCAAACACATACACGCCCACACACGGTATTTCCAAATACATACACCTCCGCACACTATTTCCAAACACACACACCCCTGAGCATGGTATTTCCAAATACATAAACCTCCACACATGGTATTTCCAAACATAGACACCTCCGCACACAGTATTTCCAAAGATGCACCCCTCCACACACAGTATATCCAAACACAGACACTTCCACACAAGTTATTTCCAAACACATACCCCTACACACATGATACTTCCAATCACAGACACCCCCGCACATGGTATTTCCAAACACAGACACCTCCACACACTGTATTTCCAAACACAGACACTTCCGCACACAGTATTTTCAAACACAGACACCTCCGCACACGGTATTTCCAAACACAAACAAAGCACGAGTGGAAAAGGGGTGTCCGTCACAGAAACATAATGACTTACTTAACCTATTACCAGATTCACTGGCCTCATTCTTATTCCCAGCGAAGACAGCCCACGTTTCACACACTTTTACATCGCAAACACCTGTAACCTGTGGAAACTCTTTTGAAAAGGAGAACTTATTCAAACTGGAATCCAGACCCCATGTGAATGTCTCATTACTACATGAGACGACAGTTTGTAAGCCATAATATAAGGTGCAACCTGAAGTAACTGTGAACTAATGCATCCTCAGGCAGAAACGTGACAATTGTGAGCTGCTTTTCCCGCTCGATCAGAATTAATACAGCTCCCCCGCTGATTTACGAGCCTATAGCACAGTAGTCATTTACTTCATTCTAAATGGAAACACACTGAGGCAGCAGTAACCCCCCCCCCCACCCCACGTTGTTATTTATGTGGCAGAGAGTGCCAGGTTGTCTGTGATTCATAGAGGAGATGTGGGTATTCAAGGAAGCCGTCACTACACTTCGATTACGTTAGCCGGCAGCGGGAAGAGATTACAGCCCCGGCTAGGTCCGCTCCCCACTCCGCTCGTTAAGTACATTTAATAATTTACTGTTTTCTAAACAGACAGAAGCGCACTTCAGTGCATTAATGTGTTCACGTATGCGCAGTATCGCACAAAAATCACATAAAAACTCAAAGGACAGATACTATTATTCCTGTTCATATAAATGGAAATAAACACAAAGACATCAGTAAGAGTTATGGAGCTGTGTGTTACAAACATACATATATATTCAAGACCTGGAGATTTAGTAGCAAACATTGTGCACCCCCCCATCTAAAACAACACCTGGCTTAAGCTCCCATACAGTTCATCTCCACTGACAACTCACCCCCACCACCCCCCAACCAGACCTGGGGGGTTTTCCTTCTACTGTCAATCCCAACACTCAGCTAAGGAAACGGTCCCTCATCGCCAAGTCAAGCAAAGGCCAAGACCTCCTCCACACTACCACCAACCACCAAGACCAAGGAAAGCACAGACAAAGGTGTCCAAAGCCCTTGTGTCATGCTGACCATTAGGTAAGGTTGCTAGAATTTCATCCATCAAGGAAAGAACTTCTGAAAGTTTTTCAGGGACTCTTAGGAAATCCAGCTGCAAGCAGAATGAGTTCCTGAACAGGATTTACCTTCCACAAAAATGAGGTGATGGGGGAGGTCACAGTCCCCTGGTCAGTTTATCGCAGAGATCAGAACGCGCGTACGGGGGCTGCTCACTTCCAGCCTTTGTTGACAAACTTCCCTTGTCATATCCTGTTTTTGGTCCACTTTCGGCACAAGCTGGCCAGCTATGACTCAGAGCTCAGGGCAGAGGTAGAACAGTCAGTGAGGCAAAGAATGGCTCCTGACTTTATCTCTGACAGCCAACATGGGGTTTTGTCCTGCGTCAGGCCATTATCACATTGACAGGCTATGAAAGACCCATAGTGACAGTCCATGACATGCTTTTCAACTTTATCTCCACGTCAGACCCTCGCTTCCCGTTTCTCTCAACAATAACAGGGCATATTGTTATAAGCACTAGGAGACATCAAAGATATTTCAGAATAAATGCCTGAAGCTGTAATGTTTTTAAAGTAGTTAATCAGTGGTTACCTTCAAGATCTTTGCATCAGTCAACTGCTCAAGCACCAACACAAAGCACAATGACTGAGATGGATTCCATGTCGAATGGATGCACGTAAAATTTGTGCCTTGACCTGGTTGAACTATTTGCAATGCATTTCATTGGCATGTATGCCTCCTCTCTTACTTTTATTTTATAAGCACTAAGATTATCCAGATGTTGCCTAAAGTAATAACCGGTTAAGTCCTCCTCTTCATCGAATTAAAGCCTTGACCTTCCTCCTCTTTTTCAGTTCTTTCTGGCAGTGACCGTCAATTATGTCCATCTTTGGTGGATTTCCCACTTACCCCCAGAGCCACATGTGCCAAGGCAAGTGTCTGGTTGGCATGAGCTAACCTCAGCACAAGGCTTCGATGTCCCAGATGGCCCTCCCCACTGGTTATGCTTTTCATCAGCAGAGTTTCAAAACAAATATTCATCTGCATAAACAAAGAGAGAGCTCAGAGTGTAAGCCCCCTTGCATAAAACACCTGTTAAACAAGTAAATAATAATAATGGATGGCAGTAGCCTTGCCTTGCACAGTCGGAACGAATTTAACATCCAGTAAACCAGAGACAGGGACCTGCAGTTGACTTTTACGAGGATCTCCCCTAAAAATAACTCTTCTCATCCGAGAAGCATCTCTGTCTTCCTGCATCCAGATCGTCCTCCAGCTTGGATAAACCTTTGAGCCAGCAAAGACTGGCTTCTATACTTCACTCAGAGGTAAAGCTGATACCGGCTTCGTGATCCGATCTAGGAGAGGCCAGATGCCAAGGTCGGCAGGTAGAGAGCATGCTGGGAGCAAGCGTAAGAACGTTACCCACCCGTAGAGATCTGAAGAAAGCATTTCAGGCAGACCCGAAAACCACACTAATCGCTAAAGTACCCATTCAGAAGACAAACCATCGCTGCTCATTGACTGCCATATTTCTCTCCTGTTAATTCACTTTTGTCTCTTAAGCTGGCTTCCTTGCTATTTTGACAAAACTCATTATGCGGAAAAACAAAAAAGAAAGTAATGGGGTGAAAAAAAATAACGCATCGCCGCTCGGTGCTGCCACGGCTCATTATAATAACCTGACACGAGTGAGTAATTTGGCTTGCTGAAAACAAGGCAATTGATCTGTAAAAAAGCATTTAAGGATGGATGGAGTTGAAGCCATTACAGAGAAACACATTAGCGAAAGATCATTTAGGGGTTTGCTGGTGCCAACTTTGCACTTGAAAGGGCCGGGGAGCCAGGTTTCCGCTGACAGTCACGCGGCCGTAAGTGCACGGACAGCATGTGGTCAGCGGGCCACTCTGCCAGCTGCAATTCTGCCCGATTTGTACAGTGAACTCGAGCCCTGGCAGCCTCTCGGCCAGTGTACCGCTCAGCAGTTCGCCCTATTCGCTGCCCCTCGGGAAGCCCAGTCTGACAGCCAATAGGAAGGCCCCCCACGGCACAAAGTCATACTCTTGACCCGAGTTGACAGCAAAAGCGGGAAGCCTCTTCTTAACAGGGACCATGCACCCCCCCATGCCACTCATGCTTAAAATCGCTGACCTACACAACTGCCCTTGCACAGTTCCTCTTTCTTCCACTATCCATCCCCCCAAATGTGAAACTAGCCCCCGACACCGGTCTGGGTCAAGGTTCCCTGTCCCCTAAACATTGTCACTAAAGCGTATGGCGTCTCATCCAGCCAACTTACAGTGATGCAAAGGACTGTAAAGGGGGAATATATATCATGCAGGAACAAGCCAGTGTGGGGGGGGGGCAATGACGGAGAACTAAGAATTAGCCTCAGATTACAGCCAGGGCTTTCCCCCCTCCTTTCTCTGCAACAAAAAAAAAACTAATTTGAATTTTAAATCTCAAATTATACTGAGAGGCAAACCTGCTTTCACTTGTTTGTTTTCATCAGTGCTTCTTGTAGAGGGAAAAAAAACAGCGATGCGGACAGAGAGGCACCGACGCGGCGGGCATGAAGGCGTCTGCAGCAAACCTGCCAGTCTCAGGCCGCAGCATCCAAATGAATGAAGGCTGATGAAAAAAATTACATTTCACTAATTGCCTCACTAATTGCTGCGCTCCAACACTAAATATCTTAGGCTGTTACATTCTGAAGGAGCACAGTTTGTCTGTGAGAAGATTCTAGCTAATTCCAAGCTCATTTTCAGTGTGTTGGGGAGTGATTTGTAAACAACCTCATGAACTAAGGTAACAAAAACATCCTCAAGGGAGATCTACATACTAATATCTATCCATCCACTTTGCCCGATTTCATACGCAGGTGCATGGTGAGTTTGGAGCTTATCCCAGGAAATACAGGGAACAAGGTAGGGGACGCCTGGCATAGGCTGGATGCCAGTCAAACAGAGGACGCAAGGCAGGGGACGCACTGAATAGGATGTATGCCAGGCAAACCGGGGACGGAAGGCAGGGGACACCCTGGATAGGAAGCCAATTAAACAGCGGACACAAAGCCAGGGACACCCTGGACAGGATGCCAATTACAAAGGGAACACAAGGCAAGGGACACCATGGACAGGATGTTGGTTAAACAGGGGACACAAGGCAGAGGACACCCTGGATAGGATCCCAGTCAAACAGGGGATGCAAGACACCCTGTACATGATGCCAGTCAGTCACAGAGCACACACACTTTAGAGACACCAATTCATATAACTACGTGTTTGAACGGCAGGAGGACAGCTAAAGTACAACGTATGCAAATATGGATAAGGCACAGACACACGTGTGCAAAAACTGACAGGGTACAGTGCACTGTAAAATATTCCCCATGGAAAACTACATATTGATATTTAAAAACAGCTCTCTATGGCCATGTTAGCTAGCTTAGCATCAGAGATAACAGCTCTCTATGGCCATGTTAGCTAGCTTAGCATCGGAGATAACGGCTCTCTATGGCCATGTTAGCTAGCTTAGCATCGGAGATAACAGCTCTCTATGGCCATGTTAGCTAGCTTAGCATCAGAGATAGCAGCTCTCAGAAAGCAACTGATCCAGCTGAGTTATGAGCTTAGAATTTATTTCTGATTTATTTTAGCATCTATTTTAAGCAAAGAGTTGCTTTGATCTAATTTTTAGTTTTAGTGTCCTTCGCTTGACACCAAACTGCATCTTTAACAGAACACGTTCACATCCTGGAATATTATCCGAGCTTCCCAGCTGTTCCTAATTCTTCCTAACAAACCTACCCTCGCACATCTGTTGCTGCAGTATGGTGTTGTTAACGAGCTGGCTTCAATCTCCAGCCCAGGAATTAACCCCCCACCCTCCACAAGACAAAGTCAGAATCAGCCGAGCACTAGAGGAACTAGCACGACGGGCTCTCAGCCTGGCGGCAATTTCGGGTGTGAAATACCAGCAGGTAGGAGCCACGAAATGTGGCTGTACTGGAAAGCACCAAACACAGTCAGTACACCCAAAGATGCAATAAAATGTCCAGGAGTCTAAAAGATTCAAAAAGGCTTCTTTAGCTAAGAGCTATCAAGTTAATCGTACATTCTTCAATTAGGACTACATTTTGCTGATCATCTTTGGCACTAAGGGCAATGGTCGCCAGGGTCATCAATCTGGGCAAGACCGCAGCTCAACAGCCCCAGCTACAGAAAGAACTTTCACAGGTTCTGCCGCATCCGTCAGCCCGAGAATGGAGCAGACGGCTCCATCTCTGTCCCCGTCACCATGGCGCCTTCCCTGCACACATAGTCCTCCATATGAGAGCCTGACGTCTGCCTGTTGTCATTGGCGCTGAGGTGGGTCTTGGTTTCTAAGAGGAAGGCTGCAGCATCTGGCCCTGAGCAGAAATGCTGATGACTCAGAGGACAGCTACTCCTGGAAAGCTGCCCCTAGTCCTCCACGGCCCTCTCAGTCCTCACCAACTCAATCCTCTTTCTTCTTCTACAGCAGTAACATCTCTGTGCCCACTCTCTAAAGCCTTAGGAGAGTATCATTTTTGGGGGGAGGAGCAGAGTAGTGTTCCCGTATGGACGCAGGATGTCTCGACAGTGAAACCTTCTTTTGAAGATATTTTATAACATATTAGTACCATCGACTGATCCATTTATGTTATGTAAGCTTGACAATTGGAGTGATTTCTGAGAGCTCGTTATGGATAGAGGATCCTCAGGAGATCCCAAGTTCTGAGAAGGCTTTGGAAAAATGTGAGCCCATCAGCCTCCACAGGGCCTCGCCTGCAGCCCTCGGCACCTTCTTCTGTCTGCCAAGCAGAACGTCACTCTACTCATCACCTTCCTTCGTCCCCACCTCCCCCGAGTGGTGTCAGACCCCAGAAGATTGCTTACAAACATGTCACTGCTCATTCCCAAAAAAGGCTATCAGAGTGGCAGCTGGGGAGCACATCAGCGGCACATGAAATACACGCCACATGTAGGACAGGAGAGCAGGATGCGCTGGAATGAAAACAAGGACCTTTGCATGACTGCGCCTGCATTTTACGCCTGCAGAGCCAGGAGAAGGGGGATGGGGGGGGAGTTGCAATCCCCTAGGGGATAGAGGGGAACAAATGCAGTTTGGAACAGGAACCCAAAACCACGCACGAGCGATCTCCTTTTCCGGGTTGATTATTACTGCCTAGCCAGATGCTATGCTCACAGCACTGCACACACACCTCCACTCACACACAGCCAATGGAACTGGCTACAGCCAAGACACAAAACAAAATTTGTTTTCCAAGTTTTTCAGGAAATTTGGTTGACCAATCGGTTGGCCAATTGGTTGACCAGACGGCTGCATCCTTCGCCAGCTCACTCCAGGTTCTTCTCAGTGCAGTTTCCTATTACTATATGTGCTCATGCCACAGTCTGGGCTCCACCAACTATATCTGTGATGTCCTGGTGAGGGATAATAATACCGTAAGTTACTATAAGCCAGGAGACTGAGCTTGCAGAGTAACATCTCTCAAAGTAGAGCGACCTCTTCAGCAAAGAGTGATCTGAAATCATCTTGTGATTTTCAAAACATCATGAATCAAATGTCTCACTGCAAAGAAGGAAATTTATCCACCATCTATTTCTCAACGACTAAATTTGAAGAATGGAGCTTTTTGCCAACACTCGTCTCTCTTGTGCCACAAAAGTGGTTAAGGTTCTCCTAGCTAGTGGGCGTGAAGCAGCTACAAAGACAGCTAAATTGATCTGGGAGAGGAAGGAGCCAACGGGGGGGGGGGATTTCCACTGTCCTGCCCTGATCACCCCATGCGAGTATGGAGATCTGATCACCAGCACACACAATCTCTCCCCTGAAGTCATTAGTTATCAGGGGCAGTACTAGCCCATGCCCTGCGACCCCAGAGGCTCAGGGTCCTTTACAGGGGCACGTCTCTCCTGCTTGGTGATATTGACTGCAGATGGACACTGGAGTACAGATTGATCTGGGCCTATTCTCCTGGACCAGCAGTCAGCAACCAAAGATAAGAAAAGCAGGCAGTGATATAGGTCCATCATGCACATTCAGGAATAGGGTCCATAGGAGACCATTTAGAAACACATTCCAAATTCACACTACAGCTGATAGGCTTTCAATTTTGATTCCATTCTTTCTGCTTCACACCATTATTTGAAAGCCCTTTATCAACCAGAGTTTAAGAGATGAAGATGTTTGCCTACAAACAAAGCAACACCATAACTTTTTATTTCAAATAACCAATGCTTTGTGTTGTTTTAAACTTAACCAGCTGCTGCAGGACCCAACTGAATTGTCATTGATTAATTCCGTGTACAATTTAATCCTAATTTGAGATGTGACAGAATATCAATGGTACCTCCTTCTGTAAGAATTACAATATGGAAGGACCAAGCCATGGTTTAATTAAAGGGTTCAGTAACTGCCGTACACCGGTTAATACAGCCCTCTGTCTCGACACATAACTATTGTAAGACATGAGAAACTCAGACCTATGTAACATTCCAGGTCCACGAAGGACGCGGCGCCTTTCTTTAACATTACCAGCCCCCTTCCCCCCTCCCCCCGGGCCATAAAAGCCAAGCAATTCCAAAAAAAAAAAATATGCGAATTAGGGAGCCTCTCTAATGAGACCCAAATCGGTATTACTCCAGTGAAGGACCAGCCAGCTGGAGAACAGACTGGGGGGTCACAGTGCCAGGAACACAAAGTGTGTCCTTTTCCCACACACAAAGTGTGTCCATGGCGGCAGGGCCAGGTAAACTGTGAAGAACCGGGAGAGGTGGGGAAATCCTGCAGATGTGGTATGAATCATAGCCCACAGCCTTTCAGATGGTCAAGGCCTTTCATTTAGCTCAAAATAAATTACGATTAAATGAACACAAACAAAACAGACTTTTTAAGTGGCTGCAGGTCATAACTAAGTCATTCTGATTTACATTGCATCAATTTTAATAAAGCAGAAAGTCCTTGCTGTAATATATTTTATTACCACTATTAATAACTTCACGTTGTAATGGCAATATTAGCAACTGTAATAGCAGCAATAATAGTAATATTTTAATTAATATGTATGTATTAATATATCATTAAATAATGCAGCTTCTCAGCAGATGTAATTTTCGGATAATGACATAGCCAGGTAATTACTGAAGCAGTTACACTAATGGGTTAATTAATATAGCATGATTCTTAAATATGGCACCAGTTGCACAATTCTTCACAGAAGTCTTTTTGGAGTTGCTCTAAAACACCATCCAGAACCACTGTAACCCTGCAGGCCCTGCTGAAGCACTGAACAGAAGGCATGAGACAACCTTATAGCACACAGTGCGGAGCGTGGGTCTGCAGCTCAGCCTCGCTCCAGATAATGCCATGCATCTCCCTAAGCTTCCCAAGATGGAATAATTAGATCCCATAATCTCATTCATCTTAAAGTGTAAGTTTCAATTACCAGGTTGATTAGAAGCCCACCAGTAAGTCATCAGGACTGGTATACAAAGAAAACCGAATAGTTTCCGCAGAGAAACTGGGCTGACTTACTAAGGGACGATCGAGCAGCTCCTGCATCTGGGGCCATAGCTCCTGAACAGGAAGAGAGATGGAGGGCCCCGGCTATAGACGGGGATTTCCCATCGCATGTATCTGGTTCTGATGCAGAGAGCGTGGTGAACCTCGAAGTGTGACTCACTGTCCCGGGGGGACACGGCTGGACGGAGGGATCCCTAACAGCCACATCACAGCAAGGCGTCCCATGGAGCCTCATCATACCAGGATCAGAGTGCTGCTCTACACCCCTCATTATACCCGCTGCTGAACTCTGAACTCTACACGAACACCCCGAAAGAGCCATTTCCATGGAATGTGTGTTGCACTTTATATCTCTGTCACCTTATATCTTTACTGCCCAAGCAGCAAACAGGCACCACATCCCAGATGTATATTTATTATCCGCCTCTATTGCACATCTTAAATACCATATTGCTGCTACTGATAATGCTACTGGTCCAGTATGACTGATCTTCTGTACTGTGCCCAGCCGTTCTTACGCCAGTTTACCGCACTGTCCTGTCTTTTTTGCACTATATGCTGAATTTTCATCATACGTTGTACACTGTCCAGTCTTTTTTGCACTATAAGCTGTATTTGCATCATACATTGTACACTGTCCTGTCTTTTTTGCACTATATGCTGTATTTGCACCATACATTGTACACTGTCCTGTCTTTTTTGCATTATATGCTGTATTTGCACCATACATTGTACACTATCCTGTCTTTTTTCACTATAAGCTGTATTTGCACCATATATTGTACACTGTCCTGTCTTTTTTGCATTATATGCCGAATTTTCACCATACGTTGTACACTGTCCTGTCTTTTTTGCACTATAAGCTGTATTTGCACCATACATTGTACACTGTCCTGTCTTTTTTGCACTATAAGCTGTATTTGCACCATATGTTGTAAACTGTCCTGTCTTTTTTGCATTACATGCTGTACTTGCACCATATGTTGTACACCGTCCTGTCTTTTTTGCATTATATGCTGTATTTGCACCATACGTTGTATACTGTCCTGTCTTTTTTGCATTATATGCTGTATTTGCACCATACGTTGTACACTGTCCTGTCTTTTTTGCATTATATGCTGTATTTGCACCATACGTTGTACACCAT
>JAAGVU020000040.1:35997477-36011853 GCA_011763525.2 Mormyrus iriodes
CTCCCGACGGGGTGGGAGGAGTAGGAGAGTCGGTCGTGTCTCTGATCGAACAATTGAGGGGGGGGGGGGGGGGGGGGGGGGGGGGGTGGGGGGGGGGGGGGGTAAGGAGCTCTCTACAGACCTGACTCCACAGAGCACGTTAAGGAGAGCGGTCAGGGAAAAAGGATGGAAAAAAAGAAGAAAGAAGGAACATATCAAGCTACTGGAAATTCCCAGCACAGTGGGCCGACGACAGCCGTGGAAGGGCATTTATTTCAGCCCAACGGGAGGAGGGGGGCCAGCTGGGGGCTCCTTAGGAGGTCCCCTGTCCTCCACCTCACCCCACATCCATGGCTGGGTACTCCTAGCACTCTCCCCCCACCCCAAGTTCACCTGTCATCACAAGCATCGTGCTTATTGTATTTTTTTAATTTTAAAAGCCCACTTAGCTAAAACATTTAGACCGTACAGGCAATCAATTAAGCTAATTTTTCAGAGAGAAGGAATTAAAAAAGCAGGTTCATTAAGCACAGGAATGCAAATTGAATACTAAGTCCTACATTCACTAATGGTGGCACAAATGAGGATGTGTGACAGGCCTCGACGTCTTTTTAGACGTTTGCTAACAGGCTCAGGTGTTTGCTCTTAATCTGAACACGGCCGCCGCCATAGTGGTTTAAGACGCACTCAGCGTGGCACAGCGAGGGAATCCACACGCTGCCCATTAACAGCTAAAAAGCATGCGCTCGGCCCGTCACCGGGCTCACAAAGGAAGCGGAGATGCAGAAGGTACGCGTATCATTAGCACTGCTGAAAATAAACGGCGACTTGTGGGAAGGAGAGGCGCAGAGCAAACGAAACCCGATTAGTGAGCTGCGAGGTGCTGGATTAAAGTGGCACTGAACGGATCCATAGCTGTTTCTCACAAACACCCTAAAATTAAGACTGCAACCGTCAACCTTCCGAAGAAGCAGGGCTTAGAGAACAAGAGCAGACTTTGTCGTCTATAGGATGTAGATTGTTTGATTATACCTACAAACAAATGCTATTCTACAAGTAACTCGACCCAAACAAATGAAAGTAGAAAATAATTCATTAAACCAGACACACCAGTACTAAAAAAAATTTAACTTCCTGAAAAATAAGTGTTTTTACAATTTACAGAACCGATTTTGTATTTTGTATATATTAAAAAACAAAGTATTGTTTATATTCTAGAATTTTCTTTGGACGCCAGCTTTGTTCACGATCTGATTCGTGGCCTGGATAGCTTGAAAAAGAGGTCTTCCCAATTTAGCCATCAATATGTAGTGGATGACCGCAAGAATGCATTTAAAAAGAACATCTGTAAATATTTGAAGCCCACCCCTACCTCCCCTAAAGGAAAAAAATGCAAAGGTAGCATTTTTGAAAAAATGCAATCATGCAGTTGTGTGTTTTTGACATTTAAGTGCTCACTTGTAAAAGCCATTCAGAATAAAGCAGCTCTATTCGATACTGATACCGTTGCCTTTAGCTACTAGTAACAGTGCTGGGTTAGAATAAAAAAACAGTGACCTTTACACTCAGAGAATGCAACACTGCCTTTGTTCTATGAACGGGCAACGTTTTGCACATGATAAGACACCTTAAAAGGCACTGCTGAGGCAGAATCGAAGGCTGACTTTCTGATTTCAACAGATACACACGATGCAAACAGCCAACCAGGACTAAATCACATTAACTCAGTCATTTGCAGCAATTGGTCTTTTGCGACGATCTCCTTCAGACACTGGAAGTGGTACCAATGCATAACGAATTAAGGAAAACGTGCAAAAAGGGGTCACTCACTCGACAGGTGCCCTCAGATCCCTCACAAATCCTGTCTTCTGGATTACTTCCAAAAGGTGGCGCTTTACGAACAGGAATCTGTTAAGTGAGCCTGCTGTGCTGTTGGCTTTATGGGGGCCATAGCTAAAACCCCACACAACCCCACCAGGTCCCCCACCAGACCTGTAAGCTTCCATCACGTCAACAGATGTCCTTTTATAATCTATAAAATGACTAAATGTCCATATTACAGCAACACAATTTTCTAGTAACCTGGGAGCATGGTGATTTTACTGGACTAGCCTTTGCTCCGATTTGTTGTGCTGATTGTTGCTCGTTGGTTTGCTTGCATGAGTGGGTGAATAGAAAGGCCAGAGCTTAGTTTTAGTTTTTTTTATCATTTAGCTAATGAACACAGACTGATCTTCGGAAATATACATAATAGATATATAGAAATATAGAAAATAGATATTCGGAAAGGGTCGAAAGTGGAGAAATTATGTTTTTCATCAGTTATGGACAATCTGTAATTTACTAACTCCTAAATGAGGTGCAAGATATGCAGATATCATATGACAAATATATTAGCAACTTAGCAGTTTTATGCTGTTCTCTTTAGCTACTAGCATTGGATTTACAATGCTAGAATTGCATTCTGTACATTCAGTGTGGATTCAGTACTAATAATGTTTACATGCATGTGAGTCTAAGGCCTAAACGCCAGAACTGATTTTTCTGGAGCTGCTACAGACTGGCTGGTAAGTAGGTATTGAAATGTGAGCCAGACTAAGGTGAGTCTCCTGCTCAGCCTCAGCCTCCCGCTCGCTCACGGATATCCCCATGACATGCCCTGTCTGCAGCAGGGAGAAACTGTCCCAGCACAAAATGTGCTGACAGCACAGAGTGGGCCAAACGTAACAGGGCTTCAGGGGCCACCCAGACTTGCCAGAGGATGGCGTTATAGGTAACAGAGGTCAGCAGCAAGCAAGATGTGTACCCCCCAGCAAGAAGGTACACAGTGTATGTCAGGAGTGTCAGATGAGCATATAGAGAGAAACATTGGCGGGGGGAGGGACTATGTGTGGTGGAGAATCAAAGTATAAAAATTTCAGCAATCAAAACAACTAGATATGATTTAATCTACTCCAGCTTCGACAAGCACCACCCATTATCGAAAATGAATGAAAATTTCAAAATCCCATTCCCTCATCATCATCATCATCATCATCATAATCCAGGTGAGTATCCCCCCCCTTTTCTTTTTAACATCTTCATCTTCCCTTTAAAAAGAGTCTGTGTCACTGGCTGGTGGGTCGTTCTCCCGAAATCCAGCCCTAGCCCTAAAATAAAAGGAACACGGCATCCATCAGAATCCACTGTTTGATCTCTGCGAGGCAGCGGCCGCAACAATTATCCCGTTACTCACTGGGAGGGGGGGGGGCACGGGGGGTTCTTAGAAACCACAAGCAGAGCTAAATTTGTGAACGCTGTATGATTCAGAGTCCCTGTGCACCTTTCAAGGACGTGACTCCAATACGTCTGGGGGAAAAAGAAAGGTAATATACGCACATGTGACCCGACAGAACGTTTGAATCGACGTAGAGTGCGGCAGTAAATAAATAAGCCTTCTTTCAATGACTCAAGCCAAAGCCACACAATACGAAACACGGCCTATTTTTCAGTTCTTCTTCTCTGTGACGCGCCATGATCGCTGCTAGTTTTCCTTTCAGGAGGCCTGGCCATGAGCGTCTTTGTAGCAGCGGACTGCAGGGAGCACAACTGAGTAAACTTTGCCTGAACCGAGGATCCTGGTACCATGAAAACAGTGTGACCTGCAGTGTGAATTTCCTTGCGAGTACCTTAGCCTAGATTGACTCGCCGTTTTAGCCCACTTATGCGGTCGAGGAATTCAGGTTAAGTGCCCTTCTTGAGAGTACTAAAGGACGGCCTCTTCTGGGAATTCCCGCTTTCCATTCTTAGCCGCTATGCTACCTGCTGCTACCCAACGCTTCTACAGGTTGTAGTGAAGACCTAGCCAGCATCTGGTTCCCACCAACAGCATCCCCTCATCAGAGCCCTGGGCGTAGTATCGCTGGCCTCATACCGGCAGTGTGCAGCTATTTGGTCGATGATGTGCATCTGGGGAGCTAAATGTCTGCCACGAGAAAGCGGGCGGGCATCAACCCGCTGCTTAACGACCGCTCTCGATGTCGCCAATTATGGATGCAAACGATGGAAACAGATCCCTCAGCAACGCCATCAACCTGTTCGTCAAGCCTGCTCCTGCTACCTGGTCCACTGCCAGCAGCTCCAGCTACCACTGGCCACATTAGCAAGAGCACGCAAGCCATTTTCTGTAAATAAGCAGGAACTATTATTTTCCTGTTAATACTGTCATTCACTGATAATACTTACTGCTAATAGGCTTGAGTTAATGCTAATTATAATCCATTTAACTAATACTTATATCGATAACAGGCATAATTCATGCAGTTTCATGGTCATCTAAAATATAACAAAATTATATATATAAAATATATAAATATATAAAATTATGTGTTTACCTTAACTTATTTATTTGGCATGAACACCTCACTTTGTATCACCAGTATCAGCCATTGCAATGAGTATAGCTATTTTTGTACACATCAGCAGAGGCAATAAAACGTAAAAGTGTTGAAACGAGAACGTCGCTGCACACAAGAACATCAGGGACCATCTGCTTGCTATATGGAGCAGTACAGCATCCAAGCAGTCAGCTGTCACTGAGGGCCGCACAGGCACACAGGCTACCCATGCATACCTTTACACTGAAGTAGCCTAATGAAATACTTGATTCATTATGAACCATCTGAGGGCATCGATACATGAGCAGAATGCAAGGCTGGTGGAGCACACAGTCACGTGACCCTCTGTCATTCTGGACGACAGTAAGTGTGAGCGAACAACTCAATGCCAAGCAAGTCCAGTACAGCTCTGGTTGGCAAACAGGACTGTCTGGCACTGGATCAGAACCAGCCGCAAACAATCAGCAATGTTGAGGATTAGCACTTGGCTAACTTTGATTCTCCTGGAATATGTCTGGGACTGGTACAATGTGCCAGTGCAACCTGTATGAAGGCAACAGTGGGGAGGTGGTCCACATAGCCTGCTGGATTAGGACTCATGCTGGTCTCTGAGATGAACAATATGAAGCAGTCAGTCATGAAGCAGTGATTCTGCACAAATAAAGGTTCCCTCAGAGACGCTGTTCCCAAAGTACATACTTACCATGTGACAGACTGGCACCACCTTGGTCACAAGTCCAAAAATCAGAGGTAGCACCTTTAATAAATACAGGCATCCATGAATGCTTTGCTGAAAATGTCCAGGTTGCAAAACAAAGCAAAGGAAGTGATCATTGTCTATGATCCAGCAGTCGAAGAAGGAAGAAAAAGGGCAAACGAGACTCCTAGAGAAACAGGAGACATCCGCTCCTCAAGGCGATTGTGACATAGGCTGCACTCAGTGAGGGAATTCTGAGGAAGCTCTGAGGAGTGAATGAGCTCAGCAAGGGGGAATCCATTTTCTAAGAAGGTTTCCTTAGAAAGCACCACAAACTTAGCAAGAACACACGTCTGGCTGTGAATCCATGAGGGAGGTTTGAGGAAGGCATGAACTTATGTGCTGGCAAGTGCCTTGTTCTGGCCTTCATCATTAGCTCCGCATACACCACCCAAAGTGGGTTTGGAGTCATCAACCAGGGCACTGTTGGGTGGACAGCAGGAAAAAGAATAGCTGGGAGCTTCTGCATGACCAAGCCTGGTTATACCTAAAACCACGCTCTAACACAACCGAGTCCTATTATGTCCAGGTGCAAATCGTTTAGAGTATTAAAAGCTCCACCGGTCCAAATGTAGAGGCACAATCTTCAAGTCCACGTTTTACAGAGCAGCTCAATTTCCCATTTCCCATTTGTGAAATTGTAAACAAACATCATCAGAATCCAATGACCGACCTTGAAGAGCTCATCCCATGTACTCTATGCTCGACACAAAGACCTGGATTTCAGGCAGATTTCACATAGTGCAAGTTTCTGAGCTCGACTCAAAAGCCTGAGCCTCGGGCAGAGATAGTGTCACAGAGTCCCTGCTGTTTGACTCAAAGCCCTGGGAGGGGGTGTGGGGTCCAGCGCAAAGTGATGGATGATAAATATGTACTCACTCGGGGGCCTAAATGCCAGTACATGTCTGTGATTTAATCTTTCATCAACTGGAATTGAAATCTCACTTGGACTGTCAATCACCTGCTGGAAAAAACCCAGACAGACGGCACCAGGCGAGCTCCCAATAGGAGGCGGGGGACGGACGAGGCTCGGACCAATGCAGAGGAGAAAAGAGGACAGTGGTAGCTGCGAGGAAGCAAGCCGATTATTCACTGATACCGTTGGATTTAGTGCCTGCTGATCTGCTTCAATCAACTGCAAAAGATAATTACATTTTAACCAAGATATATCATACACACAGAGCCACGTTTTTCTAGCAGCCAATGCTGATCTTTAGCACACTTACAAAAATGCCGCTGTCAACAGCCAGCCTGCTGCGTACCGTCAGCAAGCAATCAGATCAAAAACACTCATGCTAAAACATGGAAGCAAGGGTAGAAAAATAAAGCTTTGAAAAATGTTTTTTTTTCTCCATCTAAATTCTTCTAAATGAACTAGAGCTGTCACAATTACTTGATTAAACCCAATTACTTGATTTACTATAAAGCATAGATTAAAATAATCCTTCTCGATTACTCAGCAATATGGCGGAAGGGAGACGCTTAGAGGATGAAGGTAAAAATAAAGAGTGAAAACCACCAGTAGTGTAGAAGCACTTCACAATAAAAGTGAATGGAAATGCAGTCGCCCGTCAGTATTGCAAAACATAACTTATCACCACAGACCGACTGCAATACAAACACATCTTCAATAAGATTTCCGGGTTTGACGAACTCACCCAATAATGTGAGGTTAGTCATAGATATGTGCCGTTTAGTAGCCTAGCCCGTCATTGTCATCACTTTGATTTTAAATCATTTTGCTTAAGCTACTTTCTATGATATCAAAATAATCACTGCTAAAACAAACGTTGAAAACTTACTATATCTCCAAATAGAATCTATCGACAGGGTCTGTCAGATAAGTTGGTGCTATTTTCCAAACGGCGAAAGATGAATGTCTCTTTCTCACCAGTTCCAGTTCGCTTTTCTCCTCTTTGCTCATTTTAATGTCTCACGAACGCACTGCACAGTCTCTGAGTGTCAGGGTCAGTGCCCTCTGATCCCTCCTCCTGTGCCCTTTCCCCTTCTGCCAGCAGGCTGGTCATCCTGCCTTTCCCCCTCTCTGTCCTTCACCCTTGTGTACGGTCATTGGTTCCTGGACTGGTGCATAGCTTAGGGGGTTAAGTGTGCAGCTTAAGATCTGTGAAGTCTCTGGTTGTGGGTTTGAGGCTGGCTGGGTTCAGTCTCATTCTGTACTTATTGTGTTGTTCCCTAGTGTTTTCATTTGTGAGTCTTCCTGTTCTAGGTTAGTCTTCCTTGTGCTTTGGTTGTACTTTGTTTTCTTGTTTCTTTTTCTTTGTTTTCTCAGTTTTAGGTCCTGCAGGTTTCTTAGTTCTGTGTTCACTAGTATTAGTATCTCACCTGTGCCTTGTCTGTTTTCCAGTGCCCGTGCTCATTGTCCTGCGCCTTCAGTGACTCGTTGATTGTCTATTGTTCTGCACCTGTCCATCCTCATTAGTTCCAGTCATCCGTGAATTTTAGGGCTTGCCTTTGGTTGATTCTTTGGTCAGTCATTGTATTTGGTGCCTGTGCTGTTAGATGGTCCTCTGTTTTGGGGTGTGTTTCAGGTGCTGCCTGTTATATAATCCTGCTACCTGTGTTACCCAGGTTACTTGTTTGGTTACTTTATGGTTATCATCGTTAGCTCTTGATTTCCCTGTTGGCTTTTTGACCCCTCGTGGTCCATTTTTGTGCTCATCCCAGTGTGTTCTGTTTTATGTCAATAAACCCATTTTGTTTCGTGAGCCGCAAAGTGGATCGTCACCTCCTTTCCGCCTGCATCATGCCAAGTCGTGACACTGAGTGAATCAAATAGTAAGGACAAGAATGATTATGATTGTCTCAGAGAGCGAAGGCAGAGCTCATGCAAAAGCGGTAACTTTACACTGTTCATTTTTTTTTACACATTCTAGACAATTATAAAAGGGAACCATTGTTAGAATTGCAAAACTTGATAAATTTTCTTTCCTTTGACTAACTGTAGTAACACAGACCAAGAATTAACCAGTTTCAAAATATTAACCTATAATTTTCACCATGGGAGGACGAACCTTCTCTCTCTAACAGTTACCCCAGAGCCGCTCTACTCTCACGTCATCCCGTTCCACCAATTAACGTAACTGTGCATCCACCAATGACACATATAAACCACACTCTATATAATATGACGGCACAAAATAATCAGTATACTACAGTGACCAAACATGTTTTAATGCGCCATATTGATGGTTCGAACCCAGCAGACTATTACGGTCCTTGCGACGTCACAACTGAATGTGCATGAAATGCCATATCAGTATTAACGTTGCACATAGTGCAAGCCTGTCAGGGCGGTACAGTGGTGCAGTCGCTGCACACCTCTGCTCTGTGCGTGTGGAGTTTACGTGTTCACCCCGTGTGGGCGGGGCTTTTTGATGGTCTTCGGTTTCCTTCCACTGTCCAGAAACATGCAACTAAATGAACTGGAGTGCCTAAACTGACCATATGTGTGACCCTACAATGGTTGGTTGGCCAAATGCAATGCATATAATATAATATATAAGCGAGTACTCAATGAATTGTCAGATTAATCAGTAGATTACTCGATTGTTGATATAATCGATTGTGACAGCCATAAAATGAACCTGGCCTTCCTGTCTTAACATGGCAACAGGACTCCAGAACGACCTTCTGGGTAAACTTGGCAGTGTGTGTGTGTGTGTGTGTGTGTGTGTGTGTGTATATGTGTGTGTGTGTGTGTGTGTGTGTGTGTGTATATGTATGTGTGTGTTCGTTCAAATAGAATAACATATCTTAGCCTACTAGAGGCAGACAATGGCTGCTCTGGACACATACACTGAAAGTAAATTAACAGACATCAGCATTTTCGATTTACATACATCTATATGGCTAGATCTGTTTTTAAAAAGCCTTCAATACGGACAAAGAGCGGGAAGGTGGCCTGTCCACTCATGCAGCTGGATCGCTTAGATCCAAAATTACAGTGGCGGGTAATAACAGGCCTCAGCGGAGTGTCTGTTGTGTAATTCCGTTAAATGTCTGGGGTGAATAACGGTGATGGCGATCGCCCGGACTGAGGTGTTTCTTTCTTGCAGCTCTGGAGGAGGCGAGAAGTATCAGGAGATAAAAATTCGGGTTCAGGCTGAACAGACGGTTTTTGTCTAGTGTGAGCAGAGAAAATCAGGTCAAGTAAGTGTTTTTTGGACACTGCTGTGGGTATTGAATTCTGCAAAAGGTAACAAGTGGAATATGAGAGAAAAAAACACTGTGGACAGTACAGGAGTTACAACGAAATGCCAAAAGTGGGATGATGAGGAACCTAGTGGGGTTCGTCACCAGAGGCTTTAATACACTTCAATTCCATCTCGAGTCTGGCCTTGATGTAGAGACCGAGCCACGCTGCAGTCCTGAAAGGCAACTGCGACGTTTCGACGCAGGGCAGTCAATAATCCACAATCATCTGCCGCGCATCATGCGCCTGAAGCAACAAATGTGTGCACGCCGTCTCAGGGGGACTGAAAATTATGGACGGGCTGCCATAGAGTGGCACCTTGTACCACCTACCATCTGCATGACGACGCGACACAAGTACTTCTTCTGGAAAAACCCCCCCAGGGCCCTCGTTTTACATGCTTCACATCCGGAGAAACTCAGCCAACACTTCTGTAATTCCTTCATGAGCGATGCTCATGTAAACAGACTACAGCTCTGTTGAGTGCGCTCTGCCGTGATCGCTAATGTGGCATTTCGCCCAACCTGGGCATCTGCAGCTGACAGTTGTGCGTGTGTATTTTTATAATCACTCCCCGAATCTCAATGACGCAAGTATAGCCTGTATCTAGCATTATGACCCAACGGAGCTGTGATGCATTGTTCTGTAATGCTGCTCTGAAAAACTCTTGCCTTTGTCTCTACTTCAGATGAAAGGGGAACGTTCCAGTTTGAAGCAACATCAAAAGTTGCCAATTATGCATCTTAAACACGCACACACTCACACACAGGCGCTCAGACTTTTTTTTTTGTCCTCCGAAGAAGCCCCATACAACTAAGTACTTATAATTCATCACCAGTGCAAGCATGTGAGGATGATTTTAAAAGAGTCTTGGCAGCACCCAAATGATGACGCAATGACATAATAAAATCTCCATATGCCTGAATAATTTAATTACTGCGATAATATTGCTATCCATTCCGGTTTTCTCCAAAGATATCAGCTGTGTTTGTTTTTTTTTTATTGGTTGTCATTATGAAGGGATAACTGTCACAATGTGTCTGTGCTGCCCCCTGGTGTTGCATGCACACACTTTCATGACTGAGCCATGTGTATTTACCTCTCTAAGCATTGTGGCCACCTTGAGGAAATGATGAGACATTGCATGCATTTGGATCTGCTTGTGATATACACTGTACAATGTAGAAAAACAATAAAACGTAACACAGGACAGATTCAGAAAACCAAGCAATGCTACATAGAAAATAACAAACACCTGTATCTATGGTTAGAATACTGGAGATTATCACCCAAGATGTAGTCAAACAAATACCTAACATAAGAACACCAAAAACTATCACCCCAGAGTCTGTCAAACACCTTCGTGCACCTAAGACAAGAGCAGAAAAATTCAGCAACACACATAAACACCAGAAATATTTGCATGAGAAGGATCTAAAATGTAGATCACTGGTTATTAAGCCATTAAGCTGATCTTGCACTGTACAGCATAATGAGGGCCAGAGGCAGTGCAGTAGATGTGAGCATGTTAAATCCTCTTATGAAGTGAGGAAAACGCAAAGAAAAAGCTGTATCATAACATGACAATCCAGCATCTTTCAATTCAATTTGTGGAACAAAACACTACAGATTAAACAAACGAAACTCATTTCAGATCAATTCCTTTAAGATATTAGAGCTGTCACATCTGTTTATTAGTTAATAATCTACCCATAATGTTTCAACACCTTGCCAGGAAACAAAAGACAGCAAGAGTCTGGCAGTGTTAGCACAGTAGGAGCCCTAACTATAATTAAGCATTGCTATATTTGCTGGTTAGCATGTAGAAGGTAATGAGAGTGACCTTGCTGCGGGACCCTCTGCTGCAGACCCTTTTTTCCTGAGAGATGTGGCAGATTTATTAATATAGTACATTTTTTTATTTCTTTTTTTTTTCTAAGTTAAAGTGAGACACTTGGCTATTTTCATTTCAACATCAGCTTCTTAGCAAAGCTAGCCTAGCCAGTTTTAGCAGGTGAACATGTGGCTCTAGGCACAGAGGATCATGGGATACAGGGGGCACAAGGTGGGATTTTTATGGGAGAGACTGTAACTTGAGAGCCAGCAGAGGACAACGCCACATTGCTGCGATCGGCACCACGGACCACCTTGCAGCTAATTGGTTAACTATAAAATACATTCAATGGGAATTCTGAGAGCCCTGCAAACCAAATAAGGACAAGGAGTTGGAAGGTTGTTGGATAGGAATTCTGGGAGTTTTAAAGGCAATGTTAGAGACTGAGTTTTGGAACAAGCATGTAACTGGAGATTATAAATCCATTATACATCGATTTTGTCTGCAAATTGCTGTAAATGGGCAGCGGGACAAGGGCTGCAGATCACGCTGTTTGTATCGTACCTCAGCTCTTAATTACATTATTGAGCTAATTATATCAATAGTGAGTCGGCTCACCTGTGGATTTCACCAAAAATGAGACATAACAGACAATACTCTAAATCTGGTGCCTCTGAGAATTATCTGGCAGTCTCAAATGTAGTATAGGATTTAGCAGCCTAGCAAATCCAACC
Organism: Mormyrus iriodes; assembly: GCA_011763525.2. Classification (NCBI taxonomy): domain Eukaryota; kingdom Metazoa; phylum Chordata; class Actinopteri; order Osteoglossiformes; family Mormyridae; genus Mormyrus; species Mormyrus iriodes. The sequence continues at coordinate 36,009,371 of JAAGVU020000040.1, forward strand.
CGAACCTTCCCCACAATAACAAAAAAAGAATATGGTCCTACCTTTTGCCAGTAGGAAATATGGTCCTACTTTTTGCCAGTAGGGTATGGGACACTCCAGAGTTGAGTTCGCCACCAGACTCAGGAATTATTGACATGCTGTCTCTGTACTGTAAAGCAAAATTCTAGGATGGAGCTACATTCTAGAATCCTAACTCGCCTGTCATTGGTTTCACTCAAGCTTACTTCAAAAGAATGTTTGCTGATTGGTCGACAAATCTACCATTTACTGAGTCCCAGACAGGCCCGTAGCTAGAAATAAATTTCAGGGATGGAGGGGGTCTTCCTCAATAGGTTTCGCCAATCTGAGACATTGTTTGGGCCCCCTTGTACCGATCGGGCCCTAGGCGCTGGCTGGCTTCCATATATCTACTATTATCTAGGTCTAACCCTGACAATAACCATTAGCACCAATGCTAATGGAAGAGTTCGTCTCAGTCACCCTTGCAATCAACAACAGAGGATAAAAATATTGCAATTTGCAATATACAATTTATTTTAGTAAATGCTAATCAAGAGAGCAGCTCCTACAAAGCTGTAACATACACTATACTGCCAAACGTACTGGGACGCCTGCCTTTACACGCACATGTATTTTAATGACATCCCATTCTTAATACATAGGTTTTAATATGGAGTTGGCCCACCCTTCACAGCTATAACAGCTTCAACTCTTCTGGGAAGGCTTTCCACAAGGTTTAGGAGTGTGGTTATGGGAATATTTGACCATTTTTCCAGGAGAGCATTTGTGAGATCAGGCACTGACGTTGGATAAGAAGGCCTGGCTCGCAGTCTCTGCTCTAGTTCATTCCAAAGGTGTTCTATCAGGTTGAGGTCAGGGCTCTGTGCAGGTCAGTCAAATTCCTCTGCACCAAACTCACTCATCCATGTCTTTATAGACCTTGCTTTCTGCACTGGTGTGCAGTCATGTTGGAACAGGAAGGGGCTATCCCCAAACTGTTCCCACGAAGTTGGGAGCATGAAATTGTTCAAAATGGCTTCATATGCTGAGGCGTTAAGAGTTCCTTTCACTGGAACTAAGGGGCCAAGCCCAACCCCTGAAAAACAACCCCACACCATAATCCCCCATCCACCAAACTGTACACTGCGCACAATGCAGTCAGGCAAGTACCGTTCTCCTGGCAACCGCCAAACCCAGACTCTTCCATCAGATTGACAGACAGAGAAGCGTGATTCATCACTCCAGAGAACACGTCTCCACTGAATCTAGTGGCAGTGTGCTGTACACCACTGCATCCGATTCTTTGCATTGTACTTAGTGATGTAAGGCTTGGATGCAGCTGCTCAGCCATGGAAACCCATTCCATGAAGCTCTCTATGTTCTGTTCTTGAGCTAATCTGAAGGCCACATGAAGTTTGGAGGTCTGTAGCTATTGACTCTGCAGAAAGTTGGTGACTTCTGCATACTGTGCACCTCAGCATGCGCTGTCCCCGCTCTGTGATTTTACGTGGCCTACCACTTCGTGGCTGAGTTGCTGTTGTTCCCAATTGCTTCCACTTTGTTATAATACCACTAACAGTTGATAGTGGAATATTTATTAGCGACGAAATGTCACAAATGGACTTATTGCACGAGTAGCATCCTATCACGATACCACGCTTGAATTCACTGAGCTCCTGAGATCGACCCATTCTTTCACAAATGTTTGTAGAAGCAGTCTGCATGCCTAGGTGTTTGATGTTATACACCTGTGGCCATGGAAGTGATTGAAATACCTGAATTCAATGTTTTGGAGGGGTGTCCCAATACTTTTGGCGATATAGTGTATAACCTATCACAATACCTGCTACTGATAACATTGCTTCTCCAGCACCTCCGGTATCAAACTAAAATGACCAGCCATCGCCATATTTACAAGAGATAATTTCATTTCTTGATGGGAAATGCCTCTTATGCCTGTCGAAACACATCGAAATGTTGGCATTCAAAAACTCACCGTCGACCCTGAAAAGACATTATAGTGAGTTAAGATAACATAATCTAATGTTATGTATGGTTAATATATTCAGCACTTATTAGGTGATGTTAGGTTCATATACCGGTTCATATATGATCAGTATGTGCTGGACTGTATTGCGATTTCCCATTCTGAATGAGAGACGCAAAGGAGTGACCGAGTTAGTGAGTGGGTGGGTGAACAAGAGACATTCACTCCTTCTGTTTAGGTCATGAATGAGTCGCTGGTTCCTTTATGTGAACTATGGGAGCTGGTGTTCTGAAGCAGTTTTTGTCGGGTAGGAAAAAGGGGCAGAACACCTGTTCTGGATACTTACGATGTAATGTTGATTTACGCATGCGCTGTGGTGCTTGGAAGCAGATTTTGTCAAGTAGGAACAAAGGCAGAACTATGAGAAGCCGTTTAGGCCAAAATTGCATACTTCACTTGCATATACATATACCGTATACTTGTGCTAAGCACTTGC
>JAAGVU020000040.1:36013113-36028423 GCA_011763525.2 Mormyrus iriodes
AGTACATCAGCACTGGAGAGAGAGTGTACTAAGACCAAGACTGTCTGTCAGCTCTGTTATACCGAACTTGACTACGTTGCCGAAAATACAAGTAAACATGCTAATTATTTGAGATGACATCATCCGAATGTGTGTGCGACCGGCGCATGGCAGAAACCGCCTCTGAAAGTCAGCCTCCCCATGGCATTAAAGGCCCTTTTGCTAGGAAATTCAGACCGGGATGAAATGAAATGAAATAATCATGCCTGTACCTACCACTGAGGACACTGGTGTCCTCAGTATTTTTTCTGCAACTCCAATAACCATGATCCATTACGGGGCACAGCTAGGAAGGGATAACACTACTGACCTCAGTGTTTTAAATCCTGGCTTCGGCCCCGAAAATAATTATAAGCTATAGGTGTGCTCATCTCTACAAATGTGTGGCTATACTGGGAAGTAGAGAACACACAATTTAGTTCATAACAATCGTTACTGATCGTAATCGATTGAAAATTAGTTTTTACAATGTTCAAATAAACTTTTTTTTTTTTTTTTTTTATCCAGACACTTCGACAGGCACATCACCTTTGGATCGCAAGTGTTCCTTTGTGTTCACACTTTTAATAATTCTGTTTTCCCTGTTTTAAAATACAATAAGCAAAGATGAAAATAATTTTTTTTTTATGTGCATATGATAAGTAAAAAAATCAGAGGAACAAGACACACATGCTTATCAGACAGGCTGCAGTTACAAATGGCGAAATAATTGTGGGAGGATTCCCGTTTTGGGGGGGGCTCTTGAATCTCCCATACACCACTGCTTTGTGCTAAAATTGTGACATCACCCCCATTACCGCAAAAGGATAACTGCATAAAACTTGTGTCCTCAGTATATCACCAGTGCACACGTATTAATTGCAAGCGAATGAACTTTTTCAGGGTGTGTTTTTGGGGCACATGTGAATGGTGCCTTCAGCCGCAGGCTTTGGAACCTGCATATTAGGTCATTACACCTTCCTGGCTGAACCCCTGCTGCCTTCTCCAGACAACACGCCTCTGGGATCACATGGGTGAGGTCTTCATTAAAGTCAATCTGTATACCATTAATGAGTCAGAAGGCCAACAAAAACCTCCAGAGTAAAGTTTAAACCGCAGGGTGTCATTTAGGGAAGCACTTGAACCCACAGCAACATCTCTCCCCACTTACGTCTGTGAGGTCATGTGATCCATACTGACACCTATAAATCAGGGAACATCTGAACTTTTCAACACGCCGTTCATGTCACCATCATATACATGATGAGCTAGTTTATCCGAATGCTATCAATGCGCACAATCCATTTATTGCCAAACCTTTGGCCTCATTAGCATTTAATATGAAATGACTACTCGCTATTTTCCAGTGGAACCTGTTGTACCTTAGTGAGTTTAGCTGAACAGCACTGATTAGGTCAGCAGGGAGCGCAGCGGTTAAGGATGTCGATCCTTATTGTCACACTTGACCAAGGTAAATTAACCTATATTACTTTTTTTTTATTACATTTGCACATTTTTTGATTACATTGCTTTGCATATTTGCACTGCACACACACACAACCAAGACATCGTTTTGTACACGTTTTACATTTATATTGTATTGGTGTTGTTGACGTTATACATTTATCTTTTGCATTTGTATTTATGTTTAGCACCATAGGGAGCCCAAGAGAAACCGTATTTCAACAAACTGTGTACTTGTACATGGATGTATTAACAATAAAGAACTCTTGAGTATTCCGAGTCTTGTTTCGGTAATATTGGACAAACTAAAATTTGAATCTTGGTAAATCACTTTGGACAAAGGTACCTGCTTAGTAATCAGACAGTTAGTATTAATAACTCAGTAATCATTCTCAGCACAGCAGGGTTCCTACCCTTCTGCTGCCGTGAGAGCAGCTAACCCGTAAATGGATATGCTTGGGGGTCTTCTTCTTCCTGCCCAGTAGGGGGCGCTGTCAGTGAGTAAAAGTGTGGAAACCATCAGAGAGTTAGAAAGCACCCATGTGTGCTCTACTCCAGGACTACAGACTCCACAGAACACATGACGGAGGGGCTCACCAGCCAAGTCTGTCAGCTAAAAAACATCTCTTGATAGTCTGTGTTTAACTGCCATGGGCCCATGTTTTGTGGCTGTGTGTGTTGCTGGGTGTGTGTCTGGCTGAGTATACACCAAACGCGGTACGACAGCGGATAAGCACAGAGTATTTCCACTTAAATAAAATGTATAATCACATATGGCTTTGACATATTACATCCTTGATGGAAGATTAATCTATCCCATGGGAGGTGGGCAGTTCTGATGTACAGTCTACCTGGACATGGTTGGAAAAAAAAATTAAGAAGCGGAGAGAATGAACGACAGAATCAATGGAGCTCTGCCAGTGAGCTGTGCTGGCACTAGGCACTGCTGACACCCAGAAGTAGATCCACCATGCCTGCAGCCAATCAGAGGGACACATAGAGTTTCAAACTTCACCCCGTTCTATCATCTCTTACTAGGGGCCAACAGAGCTAACAAATCCCAACGCACGGGGGGGGGGGGGCAGGCGTCAACAGGGGGTTGACTCAGCCCAGACAGATTTTGACAGCCCTCTCATCAACACCATATTTCTCTGCAATTTTTAAGAGCAGAGTGATAGGAACTCCTCCCCCACATCAATGAGCTAGCGAGGAGCAGCGTGGCATTATGGGTGGTCTGTACCAGAGATTTTACTGTTGGGTGGATGGAAGTGGTTGCTGGGAATGTACAATCCCAGTTGAAATTTAGCCTAATCTGCCACCCAGTACCACTCAGTCCCATTTGCCCATCAAATCAAAAAGAAATAATAACTGATACTTCATTGTCCCCTGTGGGGAAATTCTATCTACACCCCCCAGAGCGAGCTGGCCGTGAAGGGCAGCCACCCACAGCAGCACCCAGGGAGCTGACAGTTAAGGGTTTCACTCAAGGAGCCGCAGATGTGCAGAGTCTGGGCTCGAACCTGCAACCTTTGCATCCAATCACAAGCATAGAGGCTTAGTCCACTGAGCCTCACACTGCCCTCAAATAATGATATTTCCACTACCTGCCAATCATGGGGGTCAGAAAATGGCCTGACAGTAACAGATCCAGTACAGCAGGGGCAGTAAATCACATATTACAGAGTGGCAGCCCCCCCTCCCCCAATTAAATGTTTCTTTTATTTTATTAGCTTAGCCCCAGGATACAAACCACCAGCCTATTAGCCATGAGTCCTAATCCTAATTATACTCAGTAAACTTCAGTAAGCTTCAGCTTCTTAAACAAGACAGCTGCAGAACTTTCTGGAAGCCCACTCTGCATATAGCTCAGTGTTTACTGGAGCCTGCTGTCTTATTAAGTAGAACAATTACTTTGAATATGCTTTAATAAGTCATTGCCTAGTGTATATAACTCTTACAAATAATTACACAAAGTAAAGATGATGTTTCTCCCATTTGGTTAATTAGATTCATTGGTGAGAGTGAAATTAGGCCATACAATGGCCCTCTGGGAACGGGGCAGGGGAATGACAGGAGTGTAAATAACTGGGTGGGCATCCTCACTAAAGACACCATCTGCACTATGTACAGCATTCTTAAGGACAAGTGTGTGTGTGTGTGCACGTGTGTGCATGTGCGCGTGTGTGTGTGTGTGTGTGGGCACGTGTGTGTGTGTGCGCGCGCGCGTGTGTGTGTGTGTGTGTGCGCGTGTGTGAGACTCCAGTGCAATGGCAGCCCCCAAGAGGACCCCCTCATCCCACCTCCAAACATGCATAGGCTTCCGCCAATTATATTCCAAGGGAAGCAGGATGTTCCTGCTCCTGGAAAAGAATGCATACCAAAAGCCATTCCCCTGCTCTCCTGTCATGCCTTCTTCTCACCACTAGGCAGACTAAGCTCTCAGAGGCAGTCAAGACACAGCAGGGTTAACCCGTTTGCACCTTAGGTGAGTGAGGATAAAATCATCAAATGCTAAATGCCGTGGTTCTCACACCCTCCGGACACCCAGACCAGCAGCCTGAGAGCCAAAGGCAGGTCCAGCTGAGGCCTGTCAGTAATGGTCAGTAATGCTGGGGAGACTGTGGATCCATCACCACACAGGGGCTGCCTCACCACCATAAATGTACTCATGGCTTCATGTAGGCCTCTCTTCACCTTTGGGCTGGCGGTGCTCTGTAAGGCCACCTCTCATTAACACATCCAGTTTCAGTAATACTAGTAACACCTTGTACTGGTCCAGTGATCTGACCAATATGTGGTCTCTGATACACTAGGTTTTACCTTCTGATGAGTGTTTGTTTTTCACAAAGACAGGGGGAGTAGATGATCATTTGGGGGGGTGGCAGCTTACCTTGGGCCACTTGGGGTTCAGTTGTCTGGCTTTGACGGCATCCTCCAGCGCTGCCTTGTACTGGCCCAGCTTGAGCAGAGCAGCTGAGCGGTTGCTGTAGAGGATGCAGTTTTGGGGGTCAGCCAGCAGGGCGTCACCGTAGAGCTGCACAGCTGAGGCGAAGTCCCCTCGCTGGCAGGCCTCGTTACTCTGCCGCACCTTCTCCATGAAGTCCGCCTTGCTGAGGCCCCGTCCATCACCTGGCACCCGCGGGCCCAGCACCGATAACTGAGGAAGAAGAGCGGGAAGACGTGTTCAGTGCAGAGGGAGATGTGTAGAGAGCCGGGGGAGATGTGTCCAGAGCCGGGGGAGACGTGTCCAGAGCCGGGGGAGACGTGTTCAGAGCAGGGGGAGATCTGTTCAGAGCCGGGGGAGATCTGTTCAGAGACGGGGGAGATGTGTAGAGAGACGGGGGAGATGTGTAGAGAGCCGGGGGAGACGTGTTCAGACCAGGGAAAGGATAAAGGCAAAGATAGGGAGAGAGGGATGATGGTGGGGTGTCATGTGATCCTGACAGCCTGGGTTTTGATTTGAGGTTACCTGAGAAGCACTAAGCCAGAGCACTCCTGCTTCCCGATGTCACACTGCAGACCACTGAAGGCTTACCACGGGCACACCATGGGCTCACTACGGGCACACCATGGGTTCACTACGGGCGCAGAGCGACAGTGAGACATACGGGGTATTTTGTGGTTTAACACAAAACAAGTTTCGGGTCTGTCCATGGCCGCAGTGATTTTTAACCTATGTCCCTCCCCCCAATTAAAAAGATTACCAGAACCATATAGGGGCAAAAGTTACTGCTAAACCAACCCCACTCAACTCAGGGTACTACAAGGGGACATTCTCACTACTAAAAAAGAAGGCTAGATTTGTTCAGACAGAGTAATAAATAGCTTAACTAAAGCCTTAATGAAATGTTTAGGTAAACCAAAACCTGCACAAGTTGCATCCTGCCAGGATCAAGATTTAAAAACCACTGAAGTCAAGCCTTTTATTAGCTGTGCATGGAAGATGGGGCTTATCACTGGGTACCACTAGGGCGGCACTGGCGAGGTGGACCTGTACCCCTTATTGTTGGTAATGGCGGTGGGAAAGGGTGGGCCAGCCACTCAGGTGTTATCTGCAGGTAGACCATGTTGGGCTGACTGGGAACAGTGGGGTCGAAGAGCAGATGTTAGTTTCTCCAGTTACACAGCTTTGCACAGCCCCTAGTACCAGCCCAGCTTGCCTGGCGGGTTAGCACAGTGGTGGGGTAATTACTTCCAGAGCATGAAAAAGACAGGACAAAAAAGGAAGGGGGGGGGGCAGCAGAGCCAACAAGAATGAGGAAGGGGAGAGAATCGTTTGAGTGAAATGGGCATATAACTGAGACCAGCTCTTCCTCAGGACAGAAAATTTGGATGAGGAATGAATGTTTGTTTTCAGTGGCTTTCAGTGAGCACAAGGCTTAAGTCACACATAGGACCTGGCTGCTGCAAATAGGTCCAGAAAGGCTAGACTGGACCAGTGGAAGCCACAGGAGTGGTCAGGTATTTAAACTGAATCATAAGTAACTAAAACCATCATGGTTGATCACCAGCCCAAAAACCTTCCATCTATCCACCCCTCCCCTCTTCCACAAAAATGCCAGTGCATCGCAAGGACAACATCAAGAAAACCCTGAGCACCTTGGCACAGCCGATGTGTCTAAGCAGCAACCAGAGGCGTCAGAGCAACATCACAGAACAGCATGTGATTCTCTCTCCTCCAGCCTGACTCAGGAAACCCCGCCCATCCCCCAGCTGCTGCAGCACCCTCTGTGGCACAGGGGGTTGCCCAGTAAACAGTTTAAATGAGTCCAGCGCTCCTTGGTGGGAAATGCACTTACTCTTTTGCTTTACACAACACAACATAATTGAAAGTGGGAGAAATCAATTGAGTCAGCTAGCCCCATACTTCCCTGTGAGGAAACACAGCAGAGCCCACCCAGGAATGAAAGCCTTGACCCAGGCCATGCAGGCACCACACACGGAATCAGTAAGTTAACTGGCAGGAGTTACTGGCGAACTGTCATGATGTGCGTGTTTCAGATGAAAGAGCACGAGGCCCTCCACTCTGCCACACCCACCCCGCAGTGTGTTGAGCCCCTGATCCGCAACTTACTTGCAACACAGTATCTCTCCCGCTTTTCTTACTGAGCCGGCCCCTGCAGTGCATTGTGGGAGCCGCCCCACTCACTTCAAACAACTGGCCGGGATGCTAATTCAAACAGCATGCTACCTCTGCTGATCCTCCCAGCTGCCTGGGCAGGGTGCGGGTGTGTGTGGGGCTGGTGGTGGAGATGGGGGGGGTTCCAGGCAGTTTCTCTGAAGTCTGCAGTTAACTTTGACTCTGTGCCCAGAAACACACACAGATACATAAACTGCATAAACACAGATATTATGCATATAGTGAGTTGTACAGGCATCAGTGTAGACATTAGGGCGGACATTAGAGGAGAGGAGGATTTGCTCACTTAGAAGCACACAGGCCCACCCCCTGTGACCTGGGTCATCTGTGATTCCAAGAGAGAAAAAAAAATAAGTCTGGCACCTTCATGGGTGAGAGCAGATGGGGAGGCAGCAAATGCCCCCAGAGAAGACATTCTGCATACTATTCTTCCAGTAGTTCTCATACTGAGCCAGTAGGGGGTGCAGTGATTAAGGAGCTAGCTCAGTTCCAGTCATAGAAAGACCCCCACTGTTGTACTCAGTTTCATCTAAACATTAATGTGTTTTATAAATGATCAAGTAAATAAATGGTGCATACAGTAACAAGGGAGGCACAATGGTCCCTAATCTGAAAAGTTCCTGTTATTGAGTGAACTAGTTACATTGCGTTGACAGTGACAGACGAGGCCTTTCTTCAGTGTCTTTGCACAGAACACCCTTTGTTTTCCATCTCTTCCATCATTTTTATGCTTCTATTGAATTTCTTCCCCAGTCAACAGTGAATGCTGGTGGTCAATTACTTCTGGCAAAATGTTTTGGAATGAGGAAAAAAGTGCATTTAATTGATTCATTTACAGTCAGGGTCCATTCTGCACACCATTATTAGTGAGCTTGCAGAGGAACGGCAAAAGAACTGGAATACAGAAGCATCACAGAATTTGTGTCTCTCTGCACCAATCGAGGCTACACCGCAACACGTTAAAACATAAGGAGGCTAGAGCTCCACAAGCATTGTAAGAAGGGCCTCCCTTACATCAGAGCCTAGCTGCACATCCTTGACAACTTCCCTACATGTTTGCTGTGTTGTCATGGTACCATAATCATGGGTATTCCCAGACGTGGTTAGAAACCCTGGAGCTTAGGTTACATCTTCATCTACCTTCATTTACCTTCATGTACTAAACCCAAGCAGCTGCTGTAGAGGATATAACTTTAACAAGCTTTTACAAATTGTTATTTGAAATAGTTCAAGAGAAATCAGAATTTTAAACAAGTGGAACTGTGAACAGAATCTAGCTGTTAACTTCCAAGGAAGATCTTACAGGAGTCAGGGTAGTTTGTGTACAAAGAGAGACCCCATCTTTGACAGTGCCACCCAAAATCCACCAGCTTACTATTTACAAAGACAGAGCCACAGAAGAGCTCACACAAGTATAGGGGAGGAGCACAGAACTAATAACATAATTGTGAGTACTCTTACTAACACTGTTACCTCGTTATACCAGAACAAGGATTAGAATTCCGGTTTAGCCTCACTAGGGTTCCCATATACATACACCACTCTCAACGTAGTACCTGTACACTGCTGATCGTGCCTGTGTACCCTGCCATAGACTGACTTTCCATCCAGGGTGTCACCGGCTTCACACAAATACATTAATAACAACGAGAGCAGAAAATGTTGTAGAAGTAAAGCAAACGATGTTTAAATGCAATGTGCTATGTTAATATCTTATCTGACAGTTAGTGTTACATGACGTATATGAATCTAATCATTGCCTGGAGATTCTTTGGGTGGCAAATCTGAGTGATCTGATTGGATCCCCGATCAGCAAGCCCCGCCCCACTGTGATCTTTTCATTCATTTCATTTCATGGAGTCGTCATCACCAGTTAATATTGTGATAAGGGATGAACTGCAGTACAGCTTAATTATTGATAAATCTTGGGTCAGGGATTTGAACGTGGCCTCCGCTCAGTGTGTGTGGAGATTGCATGCTCTCCCCATGTCGTGTGCATTTCTGCCTGCATTTGGAAGACATGTAGTGAGGCTAATTGGTGTCTCCTTGTTGCTCATAGTGTGTGCATTTGCCCGTTGGTGGACTAACACGTCCCATTCAAGATTTATCCTAGCGTAGTGCCACATGCAGTCTGAGGCAGGATCCAGACCTCCAAGGTAAGCAGATAGAAGGTGGGGTGATGATTTTTGTCAGAAAAGTTTTGTACATTTTATTATTAATTATTAATTATTATTATTATTATTATTATTATATACCTCGACCACGGTATCCTGCAGGGATACGCTGCGACTCATCGCGCCCCCTTGAGGATAAAAGCGGCTAGTGACTTCGTGCGAGCGCAGTTGAACAGTAATCATATAAAAGTTAACGGCGAAACGCCTACAACTCGGATTTAAGTGACTTGAGCAATTCGCAGCCCCTTTATTCATACCTCCAGAGAAATTCAGTACCTCTGGCATACAATTATATATTTACATCCACGCATTCATTGTTCTAAACGCAATATTTTGCAGTTTAGGTTTTCTAGCAAGGAAACACAGAGACATACGTTTATATTTTTCCTGTCAAAGCTACTATTGCAGCAAGCCAGAAAAATGCATACTGTGTGTTAATAACATTTCTGTTTAAAATCCTCCTAAATATGTGCCCGACAGACCGCTGTTTTTTAGCAATGGTATTTCGCTGTTTTTAAATTGATGCCACAAAGTCAAGAAAAACAGTTTCTTTAGAAGCGTCATTGTTACGCTGGAGATCTGGTACAGAGATACCACTCGTTGATTCTTTTTCAGGTGGTCCTGGGGGTTTGTTGTTCGGTACCGAGTCACCCTCCGAAACAAATTTCGTGCGCTAGTCTCTTCCCAGCGGAAATGTACCACAGGGAGATGGGTTTGGGTCCCAATTCAGGATGGACTGGTGCAGGAAGGGAGGGACCGGATCTCGGTGCTCGTCCCTGACCTGGCGATAGCTGTCGGTACCGCAGGGCTCTATGATCTGCACCGCGGGGCGCGCTGGAGCGCTGACACCGGGCCAGGGGTTTTTATAGGCCCGGAGTGAGGTAGATAAACAGGGAATCGAATCATTTACTGCAGCACATATTAAAAAAATAAATACGACTAAACGTGAAGATAGGGAGGAAGGTAGGAGAAGCATAAAGCTTACTACCATAGCCTCTGATCGTATCATAATGCAGCTTTAACTTCATTTAATCAGCAAGTAGGCCTAGTCTACTAGACGGGTTTATGTGCTTTAAAAAAAGTGGTCTTACTGAACTTACAACTGAACAATCTGTTTCAACCTCAAGTTGAACAGCATCAACAGCAATAATTATTTTCATATCCCATCCCTTGTGAGCTTTCAGCGCGCGTCGCTGTCACCAACTGTCATGCATCGTCCATGTGTCCCTTTTATACATTACATATTACGATAGTGACAATGTGAATGTATGGTGTTTGTATTACTACACCTCACTTTAAATAAATACAGACTGCAGCTAATAGATAACACGTACGGCCTGGTCGACCAGGATGGCGTGCAATGGTTTATTGCACATTTCTGCAGCAGACACCCACAATACGAGGCAGGACGGGCGTAAATAACCGTAGGCCTGCAATAAAAAACAGACGCACATACAAAGAGGTGTGCAATGGGAGTTGCCGCCCCTTTTCACGGTGCCACATTGCGACCGAGGAAAGCGCGACCGGGGGGAAGAAAGTAAAGAAATTGCCGATCGCTTATTCTGGGATCCTGCGCGGAGATCGGAGCCAAGCTGCCAGCTTTTCCTCGCAGAAAAGTAACGAGAACACCATACAAGCCCTAAAGCTGCACAACCTTTAATCCAGTTGGCAACAATGTTGGAACTTAGTTATAATGCCACAGCTAACGAAGAGTTTGGTGGCTAAATTAAAAGCACGGTCTGCCCGCTGCAAAGCTTCCGATAGTCCGCAGGAGTACCGAGCCCGAGACTGGGAAATCGATTGGGAAGCTGGTGACGTTTCCCCCGGATGAACCCAAAAGTTTAGACCGTACAGTTACAAAAAGGAAGAAGAACGGCTATCAGACTAGGTCTGTGGTTACACCTTAAATATAGTTTTAAAACAATACATTTCAAGGTAGGCAGAATGAGTTCGTGGTCTGTGATCAATTTACCTTTTCTCTTCTGCTTCCTGGCTTCTCCATCCTGTGCCTTCGTGCTTTGATTTCCAGCCACCGAAATTGGCAACTTTCATCCCATGATATTTTCCGCATGAATGAATAAAACAAGCCTCTGCATTCCGCAAAAAACGAAAAAAGCGTCTCTAATATCTATCATTTATCCAGAAAAACGGCGAACATTGAAGTTTCGGTCCATTCGAGCGTGCAAGGCGTCCTAGAGAAAGTTTTCCCAGAAAAAGTGCGCCATGTTGTCAGATCCCGTTTTTCTCGCTTTTTTTTCTTCTCTTGTTACTATAGCGGATTTTTGTCTCCAATTCGCCTTGACTCTGCCTGACATCAGAGAGGAATTGGGTTACAGCTCTCCCAGCTACACTGTGCGAAAGATTTGAGAGTAACACCAAATGAACAAATAAATAAACAAACAAATAAATAAACACAACCTTATTCGTCGCCAAAGTAAATAGTGTTCTGAAAAAAAACAATGCGCGACAGAAACGTAGTATTCCCTTTTTCAATTTCGGGGAAAAAAGTTTTTGAAGATACTCCAGGCTAGTTTGGCCGATTTAATGAAAATGATTTTTTTGCTTTATATGTTTTGTTGCTGTTCTTAAATTTCCCAAAAAATCTGTCACATATATTCGATGTATTTTACCCCGGTTGGTCATTTGTGACATTACGGTATGCGGCTGTGGTGAAATATGTGAAGTATAATTATACTTTTAAAAGGAAATCCTTTTCAGCAGCCATTCTATAATAAACATTCATGTAGGAAATAGAAACTACTGAGAAAAATGGCAAACGTCTTGCAAAACATTACTTAATTTAATACAATCCTATTGTCTTGGTGAAAAACATTATTTTTACGTTTCCCAAAATAATTAAGACATTACAAAAGAAATCCAAAACAGCATCAGATACTTTATTCTGAACAACAGTTATAGTTACAGCTATGGTCACATAACTTTATCCATCCATCCATCCATCAATCCATCGACGCATATATCTATCCATCAAACGTAAGATCTGTCATACCCTGATTTAGCCACCAGAGGGTAGCAGTGAGCAGCATCAAAATTTTCTTGCTTCGGTTCACATGCTTACTAGTTGATTGTCTAATTAGTAGGGACGATTTACACCTGTGCTTTGTTAGGTTCCGTATGTAAGTTGCACCTGGCAAATTACTTCTTGTCGGTCTTCGAGAACTTTGTTTTAGTGTTTGGAGGGCTAGTCTACGCCCATATGGAACCACAGAGAAGCTTTACTGCCCAATTTCACTTGGTCTCGGTTGGTGCATGCTACATACTTGTCATGCTGGGGGTCCCAGCGGAGAGATGTACCAGGGGTTTTGGCGCCAGCGGCCGCCAGTATCACCTAATGGGTTGACTCACATTGGTTGGGTTTACTGTTTCTTATGCCTTCTTTTAATACCTTTTTGGGATTCCTTCAGTCCATACATCTGATATCATTGTTTTTTGGATATACTCTTGTTGTTCATAACTTTGATAGAAATATAGTAAAGAGATGTTTGACTTGTACCTCTGTCTCCCTGAATTCTTTGATAAATGGGCTACTAACCTGTAGCTGGCTTTGCAACTACATTGGAGGAAGAGACTTCCCTTCCTTACCTTGTGATTGGCTTCTGGCTCAGCGCTATCCTATCCCAGCTTGCAGAACAAAAGCAGAGTTTCCTCACTCCATGACCAACAAACTCCCTTATGCAATAGTGTAGGAGTCAGGGGTCATTACTGGTGTCCCACAGCTCAGAGCGCTTCAGTTACTGGACAAGCTGCCTAATCAGTAAGGCATAGTATTGGCTTTTCAGTGGCAAAGGGCAGTTTCCAGGAAACGATCAGCATGGAAACTATGCTCCTTCCTCCTCCTCCTCCTCCTCCTCCTCTTTGAGAAACTAATTCCTCTCCAGGGCACAGATACTTAGCCAATGGATGCTGGATGGTGTGGAATACCCAAAGGCCCAAGGTCTTCCTGTTTTTAAATTTTACAAATGCATGGTACTTCGCATGCTGGGAAGATTATTAAACCATTATTTTAGCGATCCCTTATTTTCTTAGAAATCCATCAACTAGATTATAATTAAGGCTTTGATTTTAATAATGAGAATTACAGATTAGATGTGTGTGTTTAGAAAAATTATTCAAAACTGTTAATGTCTATCCCTCAGAACTAGTGGGGATTTCACTAATTCACATTTCGTTTAATTGTTTTAAATGTAAATGTAAATAATGGCACAAGTATGAGTATGGAAGAGCTTATTTATGCAAAGTGAATTTTCGCAAGACTGTTTTTCTGTGATCTATATTCAAGCGTCGATGTCCCTTTCTTGCCGCTAGATGGGGGTGTTTTTCAATTCTGTCAAACGAAAACCATTATTCACTAAGCAGATGCAGGTAACATACAAATAATCACCGAGCAAATGAGCACCATTGAGATCTTAGCATAATGGAGGGGTTTGTGTACTATAATTATCCACAAAGCCTCATTTATGGCCAAAAGTATGTGAATACCAAAGTATTCATTACATGAAACAACAGCTTTATCCCTGAGGTTGTCAGGATACTACATATTCTGCTAGCCACCTTACCCCCTACCCATTCCCAAAAATGCTCCCTCTCACCCCCACACCATGGCAGTGGTCACTTTAACTTATCTATTTTTATCCCAAGCAGTTACTATATTTGTTGTTATATCTGTTAATTCTGTAAACCTTTCTGAACTACTGGAGGAACAAGTCATGAATAACAGAAGTTAAACACTGATCTCATATTTGTTCATCATTAATTGATCATGATTATATCTGGCCCTTGTTTTCAATCACATATTCGTGTGGTATTGCGTTGTCTGCATCATACTGTGAGGTCATTTCCGGTTTATCCACATCCTTCACCCGACCTTTCGATTCGCTTCTTCTTAATTTCTTGTCCTAATCTATATTCTCTGAAAACTAACCAAATCAATTAATTTCATTACCACATAGATTTTGTTCTTTCATGATTAAAATGGGGAATTGGTGGTTCGATTTAATCACAAGACAAACACCACATCTAACTATTTCACAATGACTTTGCTTATGGTTGAACAGGAAGGAAAAGGTCCCTGGCTGATGGTTGCACAGATGGAGTTTGTCCTAGTGGATAACAGGGTTGCCTCTAGGATCAGATTCAGAATCAGTAAAAAACTCTATTGATCCCCAGAAAGAAATTATTGTTTTGTTGCAGTTGCTCAACAACAAGTTATGGGAGAAGAGGGGAAATAGCAGTAAGTAAAAAAGTAAGTACAAATATTACATAAATAGTAGAAACAATTAACCAAGAAGTGTAGTAAGTTACCCAATGTGCAGTAGTTTTTTTTTTCTTTCTTCAAGATGGCGCCTTGACAATGGCAGCCTGTTACAGCAGCTCCCAAACCAATTTCTCTCAGTGGATCAATATAGTATCTTTCTATTCTATTCTATTCTATTCTATTCTATTCTATTCCAGTGTAGCCAAAAGGAAATTAAAATGTACAGGTATATTATACACAGTAAGGTATTATACACTATAATATACACTATACACAGTGGAGAGCATATTAAACACTCAGTTGTGCAAATGGAATATTATATACAGGTTGTGCAAAAAACTAGGACTGTACAATATATATTATCCCCATATTATAAAATGTGCAAGTGGTATGGATATAAATTATAGGAACACAGACTGTACATGGTGTATTTCAATGTTCAGCAGAAAGGAGAGGAGTTGTATAGTTCAACAGTCACTGGGAGCAAGGACTTCTGGTGGCATTCTGTAGTACACTTGTGAGTGAATTGTTTGTGTGCCTTCTCAGAGAAAATAGATTAGGACAAGAAATTAAGAAGAAAAAACTGAAAGCAAACTGAAAGATCAGGGGAAGGAGATGGGAAAACAAGGTGCAGATATAAACAATAGTGACGGTAAACAAATGTATTGGTTACAGGTATGCTGATAGCCTGTAGCATCAGGTGATTGGGTGTGTCTGAATGGAAGCCTGTCTGGGTGCCTAGGTGTGACGGCAGTATGCAGTGAATGTGGTAGTTTCTGTTTTGTAATTTCAGTATAGTGTTGTCATTAGCCCTTAGGTCACAGTATGTCTATAGCTGGACATGATGGCCAAGCTGATCCTCTGACTAACTGATCCTCTAACACTAACTTGGCTGATCTTGTAACTGTCTGATCCTCTAACACTAACTTGGTTGATCTTGTAACTGTCTGATCCTCTAACACTAACTTGGTTGATTCTCTAACTGACTGATCCTCTAACACTAACTTAGCTGATTCTCTAACTAACTGATCCTCTAACACTAACTTGACTGATTCTCTAACTAACTGATCCTCTAACACTAACTTAGCTGATTCTCTAACTAACTGATCTTCTAACACTAACTTGACTGATCCTCTGACTGATCGTCCAACACTAACTTGGCTGATCCTCTAACTGACTGATCCTCTAACTGACTGATCTTCTAACACTAACTTGGCTGATTCTCTAACTGACTGATCC
>JAAGVU020000040.1:36053499-36065630 GCA_011763525.2 Mormyrus iriodes
GCACCAGGGAAGTTCACATCCATGCTGACCTTAGACTCCGAAACAGGAAATTCCTCCGAGGTAAACTGCTCCGGAGCATTCTTCAAAGCAAGCAGAAATGAAAAACATCGAACCCCATAAGTTATGTGATTTGGAGGAAACTTCAGAGTTTAGATGTTGAGGGATGTCAGTATTAGGAAACGCATGGGAATATGCTGTTATTCCAAGAGAATGTGAACAAGGGATTCCCCCCAAATGCAGCTGACAGAATTTATACGGTTTACCACTGGAAGGCAAGCAGAAGGATGAGCTGTTCAAATCTACAGAACGCCACATGCCTGGGCAGCTGACTGTGGCTACACTGGACTTGGGACCATTAAGTCCAGAAATGGCCCATTACCAAAAGTGCCCCAGCTGTGAGAGCTGCTGGTGATACCTGTGTGAGGTCACCACTGTGCTGCATTGTGTGTAAGGCGCTCTCACCTGCAGGAAGGAACAGATCTGCTTGGTGAGCTCCAAAAGGCTCTCCTCGCCCTGGTGCAGGGCACGTGTGATGGCCACAGTCAGCCACTCGCGGATGGGCCGCGCATTGCCCTGGTAGAAGAGCTCCGTGGGTGAGCAGCTCTGGCCCTGCAAGTTGTGCAGCAGCGACTGGGCCAGCAGGATAGAGGTGGAGCTGATGGTGCCATCTGTAGAGCAAATAGGGGAACTGTACTCAGCTAAAGCTGACAGTCAATGCTACTGAAAGCATGACCTCAAATAGTCTCCCCGTGAAAATTAAGTTTCTCTTCTGTCAAATGATTCTACAGAAATGGTATTCAAATATAATCCTAAGACATTCATTCATGTAGTCCAAGTTATGGACTACAAAAGGGATTTTTGCTTATTAGGCTATTATGACCAATGGTGATCTAAAAGATTTCCAAACATTAAAAGAAAATTTTAAATTAGAGCAAAGATATTTCTATAGATATCTACAAATAAGACACCATTTCTATCGAGGAATAAAAGGGAGCAATACAACAGAAACCTATAAAAATAGTATCTTACAGCCATTTCACTTAGAGTATACGTCACATAGTTGTACTAAAATTGTGTCTAAATTCTATATATTTTTTATGAGCCAAACAGCGAGTCCTCACAGTACATTCAAGGAAAATGGGAACAAGAAAGTAATCTAACAGTATCAGAGGTGGTATGGGGAAATATTTGCAGCATTCTATAGGAATCAACTCGATATAATAATTGGAGGGAGTTTTGTTGGAAGAACTTAATGAGGATCTTTATTATATCTTCTCAGAAGAAACATTTTTCAAGTGGCTCAACATACTGGAGAAACTGCGGTTAAACAAAAGCTAATCACTATCACACTTTCTGGGATTGCCGGCTTATTCATTACTTTTCGCGAGATATACACAAGACCCTGGAGGGAAGTCTCCGGGTCCCTTATAAATTTGATACTCTTTATATGGGGAATATGCCTGGGAATATAGTTAGAACAAGAGATAAATACGTTCAAAATGATTTTGGCTGCAAGTAAAAAAGCAATATGAAAGCGGCTGCGGTCTGCACCACCTACCTTACAATACTTCCTGAATGTCATTCTGGATATTTTTGTTATGGAAAGGATCACATTTGCTTTAAGATTACAAAAAGAGAGATTTTGCAAATGCTGGGGATCAAGTGGATTAAGTTCACAGATTCTATTGCTCCTGGTCTCTTTGTGCTATAGATGGCTGTAAAGATTCTTCTTGTTACAATGTTAGTTTATTTGATTAAGAAATATTGAGTTCTCCCTGCTACTTACAATTTACCATTCTTATTTTTACATTTTTATTTCTAATTTTCTTTTGCTTTTTCTTGGCCCTTTTGTTATTTTTTTTTCCTTTTTCTATATTTACAAAATATATGGAAGAGGCTGTGGAAGAATTTGCAAATGTATGCGAACAGCAACCCTTTCAATAAAATCCTAAATTAAAAAAAAAGAAATCCATGACAGACTGTTGACAGCACTTGATATTAGATTTTAAGAGGTTTGCGAAATGGTTGATAGCCTCTTGATTCAGACTTCCCACAGCACAGAGGTGGCGTTAGACTTTCTCGTTGTCCGTCATTGTTACGAACAGGGTCGTAAAAAATTCGGTCACAATCTATCAGTACCCATCACTTTTATTTCCATTTTTAATAAGACATAATTAGCTTTTTCATTCATTAATTCTAATATTTTCATAAACAGCATACATGACAGGCTTATATATATTACGCATCTTCAAGGGCATGGAGGGAGATGGTGAGCAGAGACCCCGACCGTGCGGTCGCTTTGCATGTGAGCTCCACATGAAGCAGATGTATGGTTCCCCCCCCCCCCAGTGACAGAGGAGCGCAACTTGCCCCATGACACTGGCAGCCGCTAACTGATAAACATTATCAGTATTGGCACTGTCCCACCAAAGATGAAGGAGCCTAGTTCTGAGTTCCTGGGTCACTGCAACTGCGAACTCTGGTAGCTCCTGGCTACTTTTGTGTGCCGCTTTCCCACCACACTACAGGAACTGTGAGCTTTATGTTAAAAAAGCATGGGACAGGAAGAAAGCTGGTAGGCAAAACTTCACATGTAATTTCATAGGAAACTACATGGCCATACCAAAACAATGGAGGATTAACAAGTCCTTCTGTTAATTACTTGTTAGTTTTTGAGGGGAATGATCGTGATGAAAATGAGACACAGCCTTTTATTTATATGGCCCGTACGATGTTTATAATGCATTATTAAATCTTGCCTGCAGATCTTATGCTTTCCACAAAAAAAAAATGATGTAATGTTATTCAGCCAATAAGCACTGGCAAGTTTCATGGCTGGCAATGATGATATTAGATAAAAGTATATCGGTTATTGATCGAATTTTCTGATGCAGATATATGGGGATACAAGCAAAAAAGGTACTCATTAATGCCATCCATCCATCCATCCATTCATCATCATTCAGACCTCCCTCTCCCCAGCCACCTCCTCCGGCTCCTCCAGGGGGATACTCCAGGAGGCATCCTAGACAGATGCCCGAACCAACTCAACAGGTTTCATTCGATGCAGTGGAGCAGCAGCTCTGCTTTCAGCTCCTCCCGAATGTCTGAGCTCTTCAACCTGTCTCTAAGGCTAAGCCATGCATCAATGCATTAAATGTAATTGAGGCACAACAATAATTCCATCGGCTCAATTTTTGCTCCACCACTTCTCTCTCTTCCCCACACTTCCACGTAACTTCCAAGTTATCACTGGTGCTTGTGGTCAACCAATCGGCAAGTTTATCGGTATAAGAAAACTAGGTCATGCATGTGAGATATAACACTGGACAACAGCTAATTAATATGCACACTCGCCACCAGCTGGACAGGGGTCTCTATTTAAAGTTAAGGTAGATCGTCCTCAGTGTTCTAATCAGTCAAAATGATGGATGGCCTTAAGATTTTTCCATCAATATTCAGTCAATGATGGAAATTATTAATGCGACCTCAGCCACAGCAACTATCACAATTGTCCCCATTGCAACAAGCAATCCAGACACTACTTACTCTGTCCTTTAATAACTAATTATGTATAATTTGAGAGGAAAGAGCAACTTTACTCTACTCTCCATTATTCCTTCCACTCCACTACCACATCAGCATGCCGTCCTTTGTCCCTGGCTCCACCCATCCTCACTGGCCACTCCCCCTGGATTACCAACCCTTTGTAGCTTCTTAGTCACCTGAGAGAGGGGGTGCCAGCAGCTGATTGGACAGCAGCTGCAGGTGTTCTAGGGTGATGTCACGCACGGCAGGGATGTGGAAGAGGCGGGTGAAGGTGTGAGGGCTCTTGGGTGCGAAGATATTGAGCAGGGCCATGCGACAGTAGAGACGCGCCAGCCCCCCCTCGCAGCGAAGCAGCTCCCTGCAACAGATCCCAGCAGGTCAGATGACATGATGCTGACTAATGGTGGACCAGTCTCAGAAAGCCCTCAGCATCAGCCAAAGCATCTTTCACTGTTTATAAAAGGCCTGCACTGTGTCACAGGTCACTAATCAGAGACTTTGTGTGGATATTCCCACCTGTGGATCTGGATATTGCTGCTGTCCAGGGACACGAGGCCGTTGGCGGCAGTGCGGCGGGAACCCGTTGGGGGTCGCTCTAGCATCTCTATGGGGTACCAGTAGCGCACGAGGACGCCCTCGCTGCGAAGGTACGTCTCCACCTGCACCAGCTCATTCATCTAAAAACAGATGAACGATAATCCCAATGATGTCTGTTTTATGCACCATAAATATATTATAACTGTGGGACAAATATGTTTGGCCCATTAGAGGGGGTAGCAAGGACCTTTGAGAACCAACAATAAAACCACAGTGTCTATCAGTGCTTGCGCTCATGGCTCAGGGGTTCAGGGTCCCCTGGGAGTGCCGCAGCCTTACCGAATCCACGTCCAACACCACCCCGTGTAGGCCAAAGGTCTTAAGCATGCCGCGGATGGCGAACTTGGGCAGGGCCGTGCCCCCGGTGGTGCTGTTGGTGTTGTTGCTATCCGGGCAGCGGATGACCACGGTCAGACCTGCTGAGGAAAAGTGCTCAGTCACGGGTAAATGGATCAAAGACAGAGAGCCCCCCACATGTTTGAGTCGTGCACCTTTGCGGACTTTGTCAATGGTGAATTTGTTGGCCTCGTCCTTGATGTCCTCTATGGTGGGCAGGTAGAGGTCACGGGGAATACCTCCGTTCTCCTCGTAAAGGAACTCCACTGTTTGCCGCGCAATGTCCACCATACCTGTGTTTGAATCAGAAATAAATGTCCGTTCAAAACAAGTCACTCATGTACAGATTGATTTAGTCCGATGACGGCATTGTTCGAAAGAAAAAAAAAACGTAATTTATAATCTGGGTTTACAAAAAATAAACGCTAATATGGTTTTGTAAAGCTCAAAAAGTTGAAAATAATTTTGGAGCTATGATCACCATCTTGTTCATGTCCAACCTTTCCAAAAGCAAGTGGCCCAAAAGCACAACCTTCTGCTCTCACTCCTTACTTCTTCTGAGGAGGATACAACAGTTTTTAAGACCTTCTCAAAGCACACCCCGTTACTGCAACACTTGGTCAATCAAAATGAATATCATGGCCAGCTAGTCCCATGTGTTGTCCCAGCTGAAGGTCTGACTGGTCCTCACCCAACTGCAGTGCCCCTTTAATCTGATCCAGGCCAGACTTCCTCTCTGCCTCGTTCCGGAAACGGCGTCGAATGGTGGGAAAAACCTTTGTCTCCCAGGCTTTCACCAGGAGGGCGTAATGGTCCTCCTGCAGGGGGCAGGCAAGATAACAGATGAGCTCCTCAAAAGCTAGTCCTGCCCAGCTCAAGGGAAAACCGCAGGAGACAGAATGATCGTCACCGGGACACGGGAAGAACAGTTACCCTGGGAACATCGTCGTCGTCGTCATCATCACTCTCGTCGTCAGCGATGGGAGGTGGGTGGGGGTCGGGCCCCGACGTGACAAGGTTGTCGTAACTCAGCTCCACCTTGTAGTGGCAGGACAAGTCGCTGTTGTACTCTATCCCAACAGGGGAGGGCAAACAACAAAGCCAGTTCTTACAAACACTACCCACTGGGACAGACACAGGTAGGAGAGTGGGATGGAAAGGAGGGGTTAACCCAAAAGCACAGTCAGGTATCAGCAAACAGTGCAAATTCGAGAAAGCAATATGCACTCAGGCGGAGGTTACAGGCACGTTATCGTAACATTTTGTATTTATTGAGCAGATTTCACCCAAAGCATCGTACAGTGAGTATCAGAAAGCAGGGTCTCTCAGTCCCTGGAGTGTTTGGGGTTAAGGGCTCAAAGGCCCATTAGTGCCATCACTCTGTCAGCCACGAGATTTGGACCAGTGACCTTCCGATCACAAATCCAACCTCTCAGAGCCACAAATGACAAATGTGTTATGCTGCTGGGAAGTGAGCACATAACACAGGTAAGTTGAGAATTTAAGGTGTGAGCTGGCAGTGTGACGCTGTGGTGTGCTAAGCGGCAGGACTCACGCTGCTGGGCAGTGGCCACGGCGGCGATGCGGCAGGGCGGCCCGTGCGAGCCTGAGTCGGAGGCCACGCTGGCACCAGCGTCGTTGTCGCTGTCGGAGGCCATGGCAAAGGGCAGCACCTCGAAGTTGGCGCTGATCTCCTGAGCCAGATCGACGCAGAGGTCGGCTGCGTTACGGTGAGCCTGGCCCTCTGCGTACGCAAACGGCCGGCAGCCGAAGTTGGCACGAATCTTTGTGTTCTGCAAACAAATAAGTGCAGACGGGTGGCCTAACATCACTTCCTGTGTGCAAAGATGGCCGATCGCACAGGCAGAAATAATCAATGAAAATGATGCGGGAAATGCAGGGAACTACTATTCAAAAATAAAATGTTTCTGTAACAGAGTACAGGTTCTTTTCACGGTGAGCTTGAAAAAAGGATAACCATTAAAAAATATATATAGATGCCATTTCACATTCATTAACGACAGCACGATTAACATTCCAGATAATATTAACTCTACAATCCTATTGTGCTGTCGTAAAACATAAACCAAGTTCAACTTAACACCCCTTCTTAAAGAGGCACAGGAGAATACAATTCATCAAGTTTCCCATTCCCAAAATACACAACATAACAGCAACCAAACTGTTACTCAGCTATTTTCCTAAAATTTTATGGATACAGTCCTATTTTGGAGTGAATATCTATATTACATGTTTAATTTAAAGCAATAAAGCCAATTTTGTTCACAATTTTCATTAAAACACATCAAAGTGATATCCCATTAATTTTAGCCCCCACCCTCCAGTCTCACACCCACCTTCTTCTGGATGTGCACTAGGGGCCACATTCCCCCCGCCACATCCTCCAAGAATGGGCTGAGTCGCTGGCCACAGTAGGTGAAGTACACGCGCCCCTTGGGGGCCTGGCCTGGAGGCGGGGGTGTGCCCTCTGAGCGCTCCCAGCCAATCCCAGCCACGTCACCTAACCCAGGACAGGGGA
Organism: Mormyrus iriodes; assembly: GCA_011763525.2. Taxonomy (NCBI): domain Eukaryota; kingdom Metazoa; phylum Chordata; class Actinopteri; order Osteoglossiformes; family Mormyridae; genus Mormyrus; species Mormyrus iriodes. Next base: position 36,060,521 of record JAAGVU020000040.1, read on the forward strand.
GAACCTATTGATCTGGTGCTGGATGCTACTCAGTCTCATATCTCACTCAGCATCCATGTACCAGAGAGGTAATTAAGTATTCTGGTCACGAAGTAATTGGTGATGCAGGTGTCCATGCTCACCAGCAAGCAGAGTGACGTCCAGCCTCACGCTCTTCCACTGCAGCAGGCTGGACCCATTGTAGTGCACCGCCCGGCCGTTACTAAGCAAGGGACACAGTGTTTATCAGCCTATTTGCCCCCATTTCCCTCCACTCTGCAATTCCCAGTCCATCCCATCATCCCTCAGTGGTAGCACTCTCAGTCGCTCACTTCCTATGAATTCCTATCCTACCAAGCAGCGTGACACCCTTGCATTGGCAGCAGGATGGACCAATGGCACAGTGTTAGTAACGTGAGGTGACGACACCAGCCGTTAGCTGCAGCAGTAGCAGCTTTTCCCAGTATTTCGGAAATTCTCAAAACCTTTCCACTGCACCAGTAGACTTAGGTAAGCAAGCAGAGTTTAATGGAAGAATAAACTTCAGGAGGAAACAGGAACAGATTTAACAGATGGGAGCTGCAGACAGACAGAGACTGTATGGACAGTCGGGACAGAGACAGACAGAGACACCCACTTGTGGAAAAGGCACGTGCCCACAGGGTTGGTCCAGGCCCCGTCCCGCTTCTCCGCCTCAGTCGCAAAGCCGAAGGACACGATGGGCCCGCTGTCGTCATCCGAATCGCCATAGGACACGATCTCGATCTCCCAGTAGAAGGAAGGAGCCTGACGAACACACATCACCATTACAGCCTTCAGCTTCTTTTCAGCTGCTTCTCGCTACTGCTCAGAACTTGTATACAGCAATATAATTCACATACAGTCTTTTTCAGATCCGTTAATGAACCTTCCCCCAGGAACAGGTCGGGAAAGCAGACTATCTAGATTATAAACAAACCAAAGTATATACCAAAACCGGCATGGAACAGGAACATCCTTTAAGACCTGGAAAACAAAGGCCTAACTAGAGTGGGGTTATTGTACCGCAGAGATGCGCTTCCCACCTGCACAGGCACGGGCGAGGTAGCGTAGATGAACGTGCCCCGGGGCAGGCCGCCACCGGCGCTGGGGTCGGCCAGGAAGGTCACGGAGGTCAGGCGGGAGGAGAACATGCAGGCACGCACTGGCGGGAAGACCCGGGACGGGCACCAGGTAATCTCTTTGGGCTGGGGGGGGGAGATGGAGTGTGAGTACGGCAGAAAGACCAAGGCTGTGAAACAGGGTCCTTGGGGGATGCTTCCCACCTGTCTGCGGTCGGTCTGGAGCGGCGGGGGCGGGGGACGAGCACAGTCCCGGTACAGCATCCTCAGGCGCTCACATTGGGCCTCAACCACACACAGTCGCTCTCCTGCAGGAAAGAGGAGCACGAAGCCCAGCCCCACCACAGTCAGCCAATCAGAGTCCACACCCTACTTTCACACGATGCCACTACTGCCTGCTCCACTCCTCTGGCCTTGCTGATGTCGTCATCTACCTGCTGGCTCATCTCTTCATTATGCAGTCATCCTGTACTGCATCTGCTTAACTGTATTGATAAATAGTGCAGTTCTATACAGAAATACAATTTCCTCCCGATTCTCCCCTCTGCCTCCCACTTGGGACAATCAGCTTGCAGCTAAAAACAGACCCAGACAGGCAGCCAGATGCATGCATCAGTCCCGTCTCCAACAGCCACATTACCTGATAATGATCACTCAGGGGGTCACTTGCTGTTGGACCTTTGAACCTGATATCAGCTACAGTCACACTACATAAATATCTTTTCTTCACATAAAAATATTACCACATGAAAGTCATGTTCAATAAAATCTACGCTATGATTGGGGTGGGGGGGGTGAGCTCTCACCGGGGCTGCACTCCTGGGCCACCAGGTTCAACACCTCCACGGCGGCGGGGCACTGCTGGATGAACTCCTCACAGAACGAGCTGTCCTCCAGCAGCTGCGCCATCACCAGACATGCTCTGCAGAAACACACACAGGCGCACCCTACTGGTCAGAGACTGTACAACAGGGCTGTCAGGCCACATGCCAATCGTCACACTTATACAAATTATACTACCAAGAATTTAAAAACAATCCTGAAATTAAGCTACATCCTTTTGAAGAATTGTCAAAGAATCTAACAGTGAGAGAATATTAATCCTTTAACTAAAACAAAAAACATTACTTTTTTTAATGACTATAAATGATTTATAAAAAGATTTCAGAGTATTTGCATCATCTCAAAAAAATTTTATATTGTTTTGCCACATCCAAAACTGATAACAGGCATTTGCCAAAACCCGAAGTGAGACTGACCGAGTGCGGATCTCAGCCAGCAGGCGCACCGCCGCCATGACAGGACTGGAGCCATCCCCGGAGGCTGGGAGCGATGTGTGGATGGAGAGGCTGCCCTCTTGTGGCAGAAGCATGGACTGCACAGCCTGCACCACCTTCTCAGTGATGGAGAGCTTGTACAGAGGTAAGGCCTGCAGGCATGAGCAGGAAATTAAGAAACTGAAGTGTGGAGGTGGAGTGCAAATACAGTCATCCATCCGTTCACCCGTACATTCAATATTCAGTGTACATCATTTGTATGAAAATAGAATATCTTTAACATTTTTAACACGATACTGGACATTCTGAGAGGGCTTACCTCGGAGCGTGGTGTACAGAGGCGTGAAATAGGCACCGTGAGAACATCGGAGGCTTTGCAGGTCTTTCGGTAATCACAGGATGGGAACTTGACAGTGGCAATGCCTTCCTGCTCATTGATGGACATGACTATACCTACACTTCCCAGAATCCCTTTCCCCAGCACCTGGGACAGCATAGGAAACAGCGAATCAAGTAGTTGCAAAAATGTGAGGAAAGATTATGCAAGTGCTGAAAAAAATAGAAACATATCCAAAAATATTTGCATTTTCAACTGAATTGGCTACTTTTCTATACTGCTACAGAATACGAATTACACTGAAAGTGAAAACTGAATGTTTTAGGCTAAATGATACAATGTACTCTGAAGTCGCTTGTCAGAAGGGACGACCGCAGAGATGATTAGATGTACTATAGGCCAGGAGGGGGCGGCACATCGACACACCTGCACCTCCGAGCCGATCTTGATGGTCTCCTTGAAGCCGCCCAGGGCGCAGAGCGCGGCCACCGCCTGCCTGCCGATGGCCTGCAGCTTGGACAGCTTACGGCCGCTGCTGCCACCACTCTCCAGGATGCTCTCAGCATACTTGCCTAACTGGGGGATGTACATCAGGGCCCGCGACAGCACCTGGGGGGGGGGGGCACCAAATTCAGATCATCAAAATGTGGTTATGCTGATGAACTTCAACATTACCACATTTAATCAGCAATTAATCTATACTTCCCATCATTACTCAGTAACAGTCTGTCAGGGTCCATCCCTGCCATCTCAAGGTTTGTTGGCTGTTTCAGTTAAACACCGGAGTTCTCGGATGCTTGTGGGGGGGGGGGGGGGGGTGCTGAAACCTACGAAGCCCTTTGGAACTAAGCTAATTAACTACCCAGTCCCAGTAGCTGGGAGCCTCCTGCTCAGTAATGAGGTCATTACACGGGCAAAAAGAGCAGGAAAACGGCACTCTAATTGGAACCCTGGTCTGAACCCGAAGCTGCCATGTGACCTCGTCAGTGTAGTTCCCTGAACAGACCTTCTCCACGGTGCTGGTCCAGATCTGGGCTGTGTTGGACTCCGGCGCAGTCAGCAAGCTGTGCAGCAGGGCGATGACCTCAGCCGCCATACTATTGGCCACGTGGCCGCTGATGAAGGGCCTGACAGGGTCCGACCTGTAGGGCCATAGAGCAAGGGTCAGTCAACACCCCCCTGTGGTCACAGACTGATACTGCAAGTTAACCTCAAGGTTGAGAAGGTTCTATGAGAAGCTTGCCGTGTCAAACAGATTGTCCTTTAAGCAAGAAAACTGATGACATGAAGGAGATCATTTAAGAAAGAAGTAGACTGTATATGCAAGTCAGCAGGCCAGTGACGAATGACTCGGCACGAACCGTTCTGAGGCCACACGTGTGCCCCATACCTGGCCAGCTCCGAGTTCCTCTCGCGGCACACAGCTGTCTGAGCAGACTTCTTCTTGTCCCCCGCGGTGACGCCACCAGCGGTCTCCAGGGCCAGCGCCTCCACTGGGGGTCCCACACTGACGATGAGGCCCGACTGAGCCCACTTGGTGGCCTTGCGTAGGGCAGCAGCCGCTTCCTCCGTCACCACCTCGCAGCTCCCACTCTAATCCAGAGAGACACCACAAGTCCACGACTCGCCCAGGAAAACCTTAAGCCCCCCGACCGTCACCCCGTGGTGACAACACAGAGCCCCCAACCTTGGTCATGTCGCGGTCCATCTTGACCACCTTCTCCATGTTGGCTCCGGTGCCCAGCCGGAAGGGGCGGCCCTCAGAACTGCTGCAGGACAGGGAGGAGCAAAGCCAAACCCCAGGGTGAGACGCACCCCCAGGGCAGGGACACCACTGCACATAACCTGATGTTACATTTACTAGGAACCTCACAAATGTCAGGCACTGTCAAGAAACAAGATTACATGTTTATACTTCAGCTCTTAAATTTTACGTCTTGTGTTCTAAATTCTAGATTCTATAGAATTTAACCTCATTTTGAAAATGGACTGGGGTCACTTCAACCCCCAAAATAACACAGGGGTCAGATAACTATGAAGACTACCAAGAAAAGTGTGTGGGGAGAATGAAACGGGGCTGAACACCCCCGCCGTACGCAGACACTCGTACCTGAGCAGTGGTTGCAGCACTTCATGCGACGACTGGTCCTCGCGCTTGTGGATGAAGATGGAGAGCTTGCCGTCCACAGCCTCCCCTTCCTCCTCGACATCCTTGTCAGCCTTCAGCGAACCCTTGGGGCTCAGGCGGGTCAGGCTGGTGTCTGGCTCTGACGAGCTTGGGGACAGCAGGGTCTGGCAGCCTGGAATGGAGGAGCACAGAATGGGAGGGTGGCCTAGATGGGTGGGGCGAGAGGACAGCCCAAAGGGGCGAGGCGGGGGGGCTGGCCCAATGGGGTGGGCTGGTGGGGCGGGAGAGG
>JAAGVU020000040.1:36065730-36116419 GCA_011763525.2 Mormyrus iriodes
AGTGTGATTCATTTGAAAAACAAAAGGTGTTAAGGGGGCTGAAGGGGGGGCAGGGGGGATGGCCCAATGGGGTGGGAGGGCATCCTGGTGGGGTGGGGGGATAGGCAGGTAGCCTACCTGGCACCACGTAGTCGGCCAATTTGGCCAGCAGCAGCGAGGCGATGCGCGAAGCCGGGTCGCCAGCGTCAGGTTGCTCGGTGTCCAGCGTGTGCATGGAGTAGCTCCAGGGCGGCAGGGCAACGTTGCGGCAGTCCTCCACGCTCATGAGAGGCAGCGCCGCGCGGCACAGCTGCAGGATGATCAGCACCAGCTTGGGAGACGGCCGCTGGTCCAGCAGCAGTGACAGCAGCTTGGATACACAGGCCGGCTGGCTCAGAATGGCCTTTCCGATGTGGCTCCTGGAGCAGATGGGGACACACACACACACACACACACAGCGCCCGGTTAGAGTAGGCAGACAAAGACAGGCAGGCACACACAGGCAAAAAATGTAGGTTTTTCTTTTTTTTGAAGACTTACAACCAACTGCCATCTTAACAGGCATACATCAACTGTAACAGACACAGAAAGATACAGGCAGACGCAGGCGGGCTGGTGTTGGGCTCTCATGAACTTGGGGACAGTCAAACACAGGCAGACACACACCTGGACAAATCATTGAGCAGGCTCAGGACGTCCTGCAGAGCCTCATTCCCAGCTGCCTGGTTCCCACAGCATTCGGTGGCCCGGGCCAGATGATTGGTCAGTAGACTGGATACCTGCCGTGCCAACCCAGAATGCACTGCATCTGTGGAGCCACCTGTCGGGGGAGGTGGTGGAGGGGGCGCGGGGGGAGTATTTGGGGGTCACTTTTGAGATCCTCTAGCACTTCTACCACAATTCCACAATCAAGGTTACAAGTAAACAGGCCCCTCAGAAGTGCCCCCTACTGGAGCCCACTGTCATGACAGTTAGCAGAGCGCACCTTCCACTTTCTCCCACTCAATGCAGCGGTTGGCCAGCACCTGGAAGGCAGCCCAGGCCATGGTGGCCACCTTCTGCCTGCGGGTCTGTTTCTCACTGGAGCTGCTGTCACGCTGCCCGCTGAGGCTGCAGAGGCGGTCCATCAACTGGACCAGGCCGCTCCTCACCAGGCACTGCTCCTCGCTCCTATGGGGGCAGGGAGCATGTTGTTCGGGGACTGCAGAATGAGGAGGTGCGGGGGGGTTTCGGTGACCCTCTCACCTGGTGTAGGGGATGGTGCAGAGCATGCCAATGCTGTTGGCACAAGCGATGGGATAGCGGGCACACAATGACACCACGGACGTCATGGTCTCTCCAAAGGCTTCCTGGACCTGCTCCACCATGCCCCCGCACGTCAGCTCCTCGATCCTGCCACGAAGGAACATTCCGGAGCTTCATCCTGAGCTGGGCATGCCAGGCCCACAGACATCGGAGCTGGGTAGGCCACCATGGTCCTGATGCACTGGACGCAACCTCTGGTTTCTGCTCCAGTTAAATCCCCTACATCTCTCCACATCTCAGTTCTGGACTGAATCCCATGAGATTTTCAATCCAGTCTTAAAAGACTAAGGCTGCTCAAACAGAGATAATACACCCTAACCCCACCACTGGTGGAGAACCATCAGCTTAGAAAATGCCATCTATTAAGGACACAAATCGGAGACATTTCAAGACAGTTCAATCCAAACACAGGGCCTGTACATTTAGTATCTGAATAATACATGCATGCAAAAAGGCAGCATCATCCTGGGACATGGGAACTCTGAGCGGCAGCGTTTGCAAGGCAGGGGGCTCCTGCTCCTCTTAAATGGCCTCATACTACTATTTGTCTGCGCAGAGCAGAAATTACACCTGAAGACTCTAGCAAGATGGCTGCATGTACCACATATTGTGGTTTGGAAGCATCCTTTGGTTTTTGTGAGCACTGCACCTGTCATTTGGGCCGTAACTATGCGCCCTTGGCCTGACATGGCAAAGCTCTGATCGCCCGGCCTCTTATAGCCGCTACCTGGTATTCTCCCTAATGACTCGCCTTTGCAGTCTTTTTTCTTCTGGTGTTCCCAATATTTTGTCGCCTCTTTTTACGCATTGCACACACCCAAGAACGGCTTTGCTACCTGGGCCCGCCTTGCAGCACCATGGTTACAGGGCCCACCAGGTGCGTGACCCCACCCACTCGCACGGCAGCCGTCAGCAGCTCCCGCATGTGCACCAGCGCCTGCCGGCGAGTGTTGCCCCTCCTCCAGCGTGTCTGCGCGGCCGACAGGAAGCTGCTGCTGGACACCTAAACGGAAGCAGAGCGCTTTGTCAGCTTGCTGTGGCGTCTACAGCCAAAACCGGAGAACAGGAAGCAGGAAGTGTAAGCGGCTTAGGCAGCCAATGAGCAGACAGGGCTGGGGAGCGCTGCTCTGTGCGTGACTGACACTTTGCTGTGAGCATGCATTAAGTCCAAACATGTTTCCCTCTATTTAAGCGTTTTCTGGGCAGAAAAAAGCAGTTTCATAAATAGAAAAACTATCAGTCTGTGTCAGCAAAAGCATATGGTAAACAAAACAGAGTAGTGTGTGGAAGGCAGGGCGGGGAGGGGCAGGCAGGGTGGGCGGCAGGCTGCTCACTGCCTGGTCCGGTGTGGTGCCGATGAATGCGAAGAGCTGGCCCAGCAGCACGCTGTACGTGGGCTTATCCCGGCTGTCCTCGATGGCCAGTGACTGCAGCAGGGTGAACGAGCTGCTGCGGTGGCTTGTTGGGTGGTGGCGCCTCCTAGTGGAGAGGCAGGAGCAGGTTAGGTTGACCAAAACTGCAATCCCTGCAGATTCACTAAATCAACCAGTGATTATTTTATAATGACAGAACACAGTTTCTCAAGAGCGCATTACATAAAACAGTATAAAAAAAGCTTTCTGTAAACCTCCTGGGAAGGAGAAAAACAATTATGCAACACCTTTTTATTTCCTTTAAGAGATTCAAAGGCAAAGCCGCTCTCTCCGGTGGAGAGTGCATCCGTCACTGACCGTTGGCTGCTGTGTGTGAATTCCAGGTCTTGGTTGGCAATCATTTCCAGGTCAGAGGGTGCAGACATGCTGCGCAGGAAGACCGGCTGCTTCACTGGGGGCACGGTGGACTTGGTGTCCGACACTGACTTGCAGGCTGAAGGGGGAGCAGTTTAACAGCCGGCCGTGCAGACGGTAAACATGCTGTCAGCACAGATAGCCTCAATATGGATGATGACTGAGGCCAGGAGAAAGCTGCCAAACGCTGGCAGTCAGCAACAGAACTAAAGCAAAGAGACTGAACACACAGCCTTCCGCCAGTTACTAATCAGAATGACTGTTATTGGCCAAGGCCACTGACAGCAATGCAAAGACATTTTCACAGGTGATGTGGATATTAATCTGATTAACAAATTATTTTGCACGATCCAGTACAGGATCTTGGTGGGCCTGCAGCCTATTCCAGGAAGCACAGAGCACAAGACGGGGAACTCCCTGGAGAAGAAGCCAGCCCATTACAGGGTTCTCTCTCACACGCACACACGCACACAAAAGAAACGGGCAATTTAGAGACACTGATTCATTTAAGAGCATTTTAATAGCATGTGGAGAGAACCCCCTGTGGGGCACATAGACCTCACTATAAGAGGGACCTAGGCTGAGCTCTATTCAGCATACTGTGCATCCCTGGAAAAGAGAGAGAGCCCCCATGGGCGGGGGCTTACCCGGGGTCCCAGAGGGTGTCCCGGCCAGGCTGCGTGAGTGGGGGGCGATGGTAACATGCAGCAGCAGCTCCGTGCGGTTCATCAGGCTCTTCACCAGGGCGCGGGTCTTGGCAAGAGGGCCTGCTGTCTTCTGCTGCAGGGAGTTCACCTCCTGGAAGAACTTCTCCCTGCAGAACGAACGAACAAACAAACAAACAGACAGACAGACAGACAGACAGAAAGAGCGCATATTCTACATAAATCTTTTTCAGCCTCTCTATAGAATATTTAGCATACATTTAGTGTTTGGCCCTTGTTTAGGTTTGTTTAATATTAAGAAAGCACGGACATCATTTATCATCAAGATGAAGGTCTCTGCAGCACAGGCGTGAGCACCCCCTACTCCGGATTGATCCGGATTGATCCGTCCTCTTACCTCAAGGACAGAACCACATTCTCCAGATCGCTACAATCTAAAGGCACCTCCTTCAGGGAACAGAGCAGCTCCAGCTCTTTAATCTTGTTCTGGAAAAGCCAGGAGAGATGATCAGCTTTAAGAAGTCCACTGGAGCCCGGGGGCAATGCTTACTGAGGACGGACGGCACCTCGAAGAAGTGATAGTCGTAGAAGAAGGGCATGTTGTTCTCCAGCTTGCCCTGTTGCGCCTCCTCCACCTCGCCCTGCCATTTCTGCTCCAGTTCAGCCACACTCTGCAGAGGGGGAACGGACCACGCACACACGCACGCACATGCACACAGATACACAGACATACACACACACAGAGTGGATTAACATCGTCATGGCGACACAGCCAGTGAGGTCCACACCAACTACAGTCGCAGCACAACGCACACTGAGCAGGAACGCCCTGGGTTGTGCAATTCCTATGCTGAGAGCTACCCTTGTAGTTCATAGAAACTTCATGGAGGTGACAAAGCTCAATAAAATGATGGCCTCTACAAAATATCACCTTTACTATACATACTTTTACCAATGGCAACTGGTACACATACTCAGACAGCCTGACGAGACCAACTGCTGCCCTGGCTCTCTCACACCCAGTACAATCACTGCATATCACAGAGGCGACGTGCTGCAGCAATACTAACTGTTATATACTCACATTTCATTTACTAATCTGCCTCTACTCAAAACACTGTTAATACACTCAGTACTACAGCTCACACCAATCAGGTTAAATAGCCCAGGGTATTAATAATGATTACCAAGGCCGTCTACTGTGAACAAGCACAAATAAAATGCAGCAGGTGAGATGCAATAATAAGACTAAATGCTCAATTTGCTTCATTAACATGTGTGTAATTGCTGCAATGCTGAGCAAACATGGGGCTGGCTATTACCACAGGCACAGGCCAACACGGGCACAGGTGCAGACCTGCAATTGGCGCTCCATGGCATTGATCTTCTTGAAAGTCTCCGCCATGATCTTGCAGAGCAGGTCATGCTCCTCGGAGTGTTCCTCACGGTACTGGAAGTTGACTAGAGACTGGAGAGCGTCCACCAGCGCCAGGTGTTTGATGACGCAAGACACGATGACCTCCTCGATGACATCTGGCCGGATCACCTCCCTGCCCAGGCAAAGAGGAGGGAAAACAGGCCAGTCTAGAGAGCCCAGCATGGAACTCTGCCAGTAAACAGGTGGGCGTGGCCGGGGGCCCCCCCATTACCCACAACAGGTTATTTATAACATATAACATATAAACATTGTTATGACATTAAAGGTGACCACATCGCCATGACGACAGTCATATACAAGCTCTAAGTGATCAGTAGGATCTTTGACACCATGTGACTCCTCAAAGCTCCGATTTGTGAAGCAGCTTTAAAAACTGACAGGATGGTTAACTGAGGAAGCAGGGATAAGGAGTGCGGATACCAAAGCAAGCAGGGATAAGGAGTGCGGTGTACCAAAGCAAGCAGGGATAAGGAGTGCGGTGTACCAAAGCAAGCAGGGATAAGGAGTGCGGGTACCAAAGGAAGCAGGGATAAGGAGTGCGGGTACCAAAGGAAGCAGGGATAAGGAGTGCGGATACCAAATACAGGGCAGCTGGGAGACGACGTAACAAGTAAAAGGCCCAGGCTCCCGCTTCCTTAACAGCAGAAAACGAACTCGTAGTGTTGCCATTTATTAAGTAAGACTGCCATTTTGGGAAGAGTGTTATTTAAAAATCAGAGAGCAGGAGGGCAGAGTGAATCCCGGTTCCTTACTTGATACTAGGCCGGAACTGGGGCCTGGCCCTGCCTGACACCTCCCGCAGACGGCTCATGATTCCCGGGGGCAGGCGGATGCGTGGCAGGTCGAAGTAAGCCCCAGGCATTAGCCCCGGCGGGGGCATCAGCGCGTCTGAGGGGTAGGTGAACTCACGGTCCTCCTCGATAGTGAGTGGCAGTGGCGAGGGGCTGGGTGTCAGGGCCGGGGAGATGGCGCCGTTAGCTTCCACCTGCCACTGGCACCTGGGGAATGCAAGCGGTGTGCCATTAGCTTTGACACGCCGGTGTGAGCATCAGCGTTAACGTTAGTGCAGCTCAGGCACCAACCTCTGCAGCAGTTTGGAGCAGAGCAGGTCCTGGCAGGCCACCTCCTCACGGGTCACATCAGGCCCGTTGTACAGGATGCGCAGCATGGAGCAGGCCAGAACCGAAAGGCCCAGAGCGAGGTCTGCCAGGAAGGGCAAGCCACCGGACACGTCCTCGGATGACTCCTGCGTAGAGAAAGGGTAGGGAAACCGCAGTCATTTTGGATTTCTGAATGGCTGAAGAGGAAAACACTCTGGGTGCAGGAGCGACTAAGACAAAGTGCAGACCTCAGCAGAGCTCTAGCCCACTGAGCTGCTGTGGCAGGCTTAGGGGAGCTGAGAGTAAACACCCTGTAACATCGACGAGCAGGAGTGAAACTATCGCTGCTGAAGATGGTTCTAGATGTTATTTTTCCTCCATTAGGTTTCGAAATGTTGGCTTATTTTTTGGAAAAAATGACGTCGTATTGTAATCCATGTTTTTTTTTTGGTCACTTGACGTTAGATTTGTTAGTTTGCAGAAGTTGCTGTGGACCACACAATTGTAATTTAGGCCCTGAGAACTGAATGAAGGTGTTTTCTCTGTTCCCATGACTGTAGCCAATGCAGCTAGAGCTCCTTAGCCACGTGCGCACACAGCCATGACAGGCATGCTGTGCACACACATACTGACAGAGGTGGCTGCACATGAACCACGGTGAGAGCGGCGCGTGTGTCTGGGCCTCACCTGCGCCCGCACCGTGCAGGAGAAGCCCCACATGGCTTTGTCAGGCGTGTTGTGCTCCCGTCCGCTGCGCATCTCGAAGGAGAACGTCACCGTGTCACCCTCCACCTGCCACAGAGAACCCTGGGTAAGCTGCCATGTGACCCAAAGGCCCACACCCCGCCCAGCCCAGCAAAGCCGCCCACCTTGACCAGGTCCTTGGGCCAGCCGGTGCCCAGGACGCTGCGGCTGCCGTAGCCCAGCGTGTTGCCCCCGTACTCGGTCACCTTGCGGCTATTGGTGTTGGGGCCAGCGTAGATCACCAGCTGTGGCAAACACCCAACCAGTCGTGGGAGGGGAGGCGGGAGAGGAAGAGAAACACACAGTGCTGGAGGGTTACGGCTGCATGTAGACACAGCAGACAAAGACATCAAAAATAATCCTATTCAAAGCATCCCACAATTGTACAAACCAGAGCTATATGAGGACCGGTACCGACTGGATCCCTGCATTCATTTTAATGCTCAGAGACATTTCTGTTCAGGTTGTTCTGATTCTGTTATATAGTTCAATAACAGCACTCACTCAGCTGGTAATGAAGCAGAACAGTGAAACGTGGTAGAGCCAGAAAGACTCTCACCCACACACACACACACACACACACACAAACACACGGGCAGAAGACGGAGGCACAGGCAGACACACAGAGACACAGGCAGAGCCGCAGGCAGGCAGACAGACGGAGCCGCGGGCAGGCACACCTTGTCGTAGTCGTACTGCGACGAGCAGCGAGGGTCGAAGCGGAGGTACAGGCACCGTGCCCCGGGGATGTGCACGGTCTCCTTGAATTTGTAGTTGTCCCGCACTGGGTGCACCGTCTCCACAGTCTTGCCGGCTGCCCAGGGCGCTGGGATCTTCAGTCCCGTCAGGAAGCCGGGCTCCTCGCGCTCCTCCAGGATCCGCAGACTACGGAGGAAACGCCATCAAGGATGCCGCCCCACAGGACTTGTGACCTACGCTTTAGGGCAGTACTACCTGTCATCAGCAGGGGTCGCCTTTCCCCTTGGTCCGGAAACCCCCGATGTAGGAGCGGCACCTTCCGTAAAGAGGGGGGATTGGGTCTTCAGCAGCAATGCAGTCTGAGAACAGGGGTGGAAAACACGCAAGTCAGACACACAGGAGAGAAGCATCAGACACCGTAACAAACAGCACTGTACTCAGCCCGCAGATAAAGGCGTTTGTGTAGCTCTGTGGATGGAAAACTCAAGTAACAATGCAGATTCAACCCCATCCTACAAGATGGCCACAGAGTCAAGTATTAACTCTTATTCTATTACTTTCCTGTTACTCAAAACAATCAAGCCTCCCAGGAGAAAACAAACTTGAACAGGCCACAGCTGATGTTTCCCCTACTACCGGATGATAACAGTTTGCCATACGGCCTGGTTAATGAACCGGCTCTCTCTGCACATGGGATGGTTTAATGATCAGCATGTGGGCGTTTAACCAGACCGCTTACAGAAGCTGTTTGGGAGGATTATTTAAACAAAACACAGAAAGGTTATGAATAGTTTATAAGACGCCTGAGATTCCAGGGAGCCCGGCGGTTGCGGATGGCAGAGGAGGTGGCGGCGTGGACCTGGCTGGTGTAGAGAACCAGCTGAACCAGCTGAGCCATGAGAGCGTCGGCCAGGGTGAGAGTCTGCAGGTTGGGGTGCATCAGCGACGTCAGCAGCACTGGCAACAGGTGGCCCAGCATGGTGGCCTTGGTCACCTGCTCCAGGCCCTTCAGCCTGTGGCAGAGCGGAGAGAGCAAGAGATGGAGACAGGGAGATGGGCAGGTGCACAGAGGAAAGGTGGGAGAGAGACAGAAAGAAGGAACCAGAGAGGAGTAGAGAGGGAGGCATGGCGGCACACAGAAAGAAGAGGATGGGAGGGGAAGTAGAGGAGAGAACACAGAGAGAGAATGGGAGATGGGCAGGTGCCCAGAAGAAAAAAGGAGAGAGAAATGGAGAGGAGACAGAGGGAGGCATGGCGGCACACAGAAAGAAGAGGATGGGAGGGGAAGTAGAGGAGAGAGCAGAGGGAGAGAATGGGAGATGGGCAGGTGCCCAGAAGAAAAAAGGAGAGAGAAATGGCGAGGAGGAGACAGAGGGAGGCATGGCAGCACACAGAAAGAGGAGGATGGGAGACCGAGGAGAGACGCGGGGGGATCCAAACACATCATCACTGCAGATCTGTGTGGCTGTGGGCCCAGTGCAGGGAAGCCAATTCTATTTTATTTTTCCTCTCTGAAAAGCAGCAGTGCAATAAAGACGCTCTGCAGCCCCCAGAGTGCTTTAGGTTTTTAAATTCACCTGCCTCAGGTCACGGGGCAAGCTGCAAGTCAGCTCAAAAGAAACATTGTCAGATCAAAGCCCAGGACTGCTGCCAGATGTGAAACACACCCCCAACCCCAATCACCCTGCCTGAGCGTCCGGCCTCCACGGCGCACCTGCTTTCCCGGTCGGGGATGTCACTGTTGATCAGGGCGGTGGTAACCTGCTGCAGCGTCTCCAGCACCTCGTCGCAGCCCACCAGCACCTTGGTCGCTAGGGACAGGATGCTGGCCTGCAGTTCCTGGGAGGGACAGACAAGCCCGCTTCCGTGACAGCTTCCCCTCCGAGGACACAGGCTGACACTCTTGCCGCCCCAGGCCATTAGGAGCTCAAGCGTCTGCATGGTGTCCTGAAAGCTAAAGCGGCCTCAGGACTCTGACTCACTCCATTAGTCAGCACGAAAGCTGGCCCACCATGGATAACCCCAGAGTAAACCCCAAACTCTGCATAGTCAACACAAGGCTGAGAATGCACCAGGACATGTGCTGGAGGGTAGTCAAAGCCAGGCTAATGAGTTTAAGGCCCATCAGATTTACTGTTATCCCAATGAAACAACGAATCTAACGAGCATCAGCATATTGACTTACTGCAAAAACCGGAGAAAAATGAACTATACACAAAATTACACCTGTTTGCATCATCCAGTATTTGAATTACTGTAAAAGCACCTAATAAAAAGGGCAGTACCAGCCTATGGAGCCTCACACTGCGCCCAGATGAGATGTGAAACACACTCAAAAATTTGAAAAATTATTTCATGGGTAGAGTTCATGAATGTGGCTACCCAAACCCAATCTTTCCAAAGTTTCTTTTACTACAAACCTTGCTTAGTGAAGTATCCCTCAATGTCTTTCAGTAACTGCTCCAACTAACGATTATTCGCACAATGTACATCTCCCTGAAACACCCCCCACCCCCCCGGTGCAGAGGGAAGTAATACCGTAAAAACACAGCACATAGAGCAGGTTTCACAAAATCTATGCAAAATGAAAGCCTTTGTCTGTCACAGAAGCAGGACAGGCTGGCTACCCACCATGCAATACCCCGGCCCGCATATGCAAAGCTGGGCCAGCGAGCCACAGGGGCAGCCACACGCACAGCAGAATGGGTATTTAAAGGGGATGTTTACCTGTACCTTCATTGTTTCCCCTTGCAGGGAGCTGTCGCTGTCGTCACTGTCGTCGGGGCGGATCAGAACCGTGTTGCTGAGCAGGTGGTTCTGAACGGCCATGAGGTAGCGCAGGCTGGGGGAGGCCACCTGCCATGGGGTGGGAGAAGATGTACTTTAGAGTCTTTAGTTTGGTTATATTTTAAAATATAGTGTAATTAATGTAGCACACAATGAAGGAATTTGGGACAAATAGAAAAAAACAAAAATCAATGAAGGGAGGGAAAAATATCTCAACCCCCCCAGAGATACACACACCCAGCCTGAGTGCAAGTCCTGGAACAAAATTAGAGTAATAATCTGAGTAAGCATAATCATTCAAACTCAGAATTACACCGAGAATACAGAGCAAAAGGCAGCAAACGCACTGGCACGGTGGAGAGAAGCTTCTGGAAGTCATCCTTGGTGATGGTCTGACACTTGGTGATGAGGAGGCAGGACTCCCGGACGACCGTCTTCAGAATGCAGTGGAGGAGCTCGTCACTCAACCTGTGGACAGGTGCCATCATCAGTCTGCAAGGTCGGCAAGGCAGGCCTGACACCATCTCAGAGTCATGCAGGCAAGCCTGACACCATCTCAGAGTCGGCAGCCACCCCTGCCAGCTGCCCCAGGCTCCCAGCTTTAGGGGGGCTTCAGCATGACTTATACCCACATGACCACTCACGCAGAAGCTATGCAATGATCTGGCCTTTCCTCTACAAAGTACACCTCAAACCACACTCTATACTAAGAGTCTGAAAAGATGTCACCTCAAATCAAGGTGCTGCTCAAACTGGTACCAACACCGTGGCATCTTCTTGAGAGAAACAGTTGATTCATTAAGAAAATAGAGTGTATGAGATCTATTAGTGCACACATCTATTAGAATACTGAGAGAGAGGGACAGAAGACAGCAGAGAATGTCTCCCGGCCTCCTTCCACAGTCCTGGATCCCCTGCCCACCTGTAGTGGTCATCATCGTCACTCCCAAAGCGGTTCTTCTGCAGCTGCACGGCGAGGTTAGTGAGGATGACGTCCCGTAGTTGAGAAAGGCCACTGTTACGCTCCCCTGGAAAAGTCCGTTGGTGAACAAAGGTTACCCAGCTGCCCGCGATGCCCCCCAGGAGGAGGGACGTCAAAGCCATGCCTTGAAATCACCCCACCCCCACAGGTTACCTCTGACGGAAGAGGTGAGCCAACTCACACAGGACAGAGGAAACGACAGCCAAACACTCACCTTCCGTAAGAACGAGCTTCAGAAGGTTATTTAGTTCCGTTTCTCCTTGATACAAGGTGTTCAGCCCCGAACTGCAAAAAACAAGTAATTAAGGAAGACCCATTTCAGCTTTACAATATTGATATCTGTCAGGGGCCCCTCTACAAGTCAGGACAGAAAGTCATTTGTGTGTGCACCGGTGGATGGGGGTGTATGTGTGCACGCGCGCATGCACGAACATGGTTATAATTAATATAATACATTAATAATACAATAAAATAATATTATATAATTATAATTATTATTACATTGCGGGGACCAGACTTCCCGACAACATGATAAAAAAGGTACCCACAAGAATAACTTCTGTTTGGCTACTTGTGGTTAAGGTTAGGGCTGGGTAGGGGTTAAGGTTGTTATAGATGGGATTAGGGTAATGCCTATAGAAATGAACGGAAAGTCCCCACAACGACACAGATATCTTATCTGCGTGTGTGTGTGTGCGCGTGTGTGTGCCCGTGCGTGTTCTGCAGTGTATATGGGTCACTCCTCAGTACTTGCAGTATTACTAGTGAGGGTGCATAGCTCATTTGGCTGTAGAGGCACATATGCCCTTGCTGGTATCGCCCCAGTGGTCATCTACCTGATGGCCAGGCACACCTCCCTCTGGATCTCAGCGCCAATTTGATCAGCCGGCGCCATCAGGAGCTGCCACAGGAGGAGGCCGGAGCGCCGCACGCTTTCACGGTTCTGCTCTGACTGCGGGTTGAAAAACCTGAAGACCACCTGAGGGCAGAAGACCAAGAAGAACCATCACTGTGATGGGGGAGAGAGGATTGTGGCGGGGGCGGGGGGTGGCCGGGGCGGTACCTGGAAGACGACCAGGATACAGCGGATGATGCAGGTGTCCCCGTTGACCATAGCCTTCTCCATGATGTCGCAGATGCTGCTGAAATGCTGGGCCTCAATGGGCTGCTGCTTGCCCAGGAAGGCCCCGGATGGGAGGCCGCCGCCGCTGGCCGCCAGAACGTTGAGCTGGTGGATGCACATGGCGCCCACGTGGTGCAGCAGCTGACTGATCACCTCGCTGGTGGGCACCGTCTCCTCTGCTGACGGGTGAGATTCCTCACATGTTCTTCCTTACCCAGAATTCACTTCAGAGCTTTTCTAATTAAGTATGGTGGCTCAAGCTCATCAGTAACGCCGGGCTTTCATTGGAACATGTTGAATAAACAGTTTGCTCTCACTAACAAAAAACAGCACTACTGCAATTCTGGAAAACAATATCAGCCTGAGTTAGTCAGGGATGAGTTTGGATAAAGGTCCCTCAGAGCCTCTAGTCTCCATCCCTATCTGGATCATCTCACGACTCACCCTTGGGCTCCTTGATAATGTGGCTGACACCCAGCCGGTGGCACACATGATGGAAGGCCTGGTTACCAGGGTTACACCACTGGTCCATGTAGTCGCTGGAGCATGTCCAGATAAGGTTGTTGAGGGTATCATAGCACGCTCCTGGGTGGAAATGAGGAGAGGGGGTCAGCAGTCTCTAGGGTAAGATGAGTAAATGCACATGGAATTCAGGTGTACATCAGTAGTGCTTCTGGGCGCTGATGCTCTACTCATGATCCATTGTGTGAGATGCCTCCTAGGCACCCTGGCTGAAGAAGTAACAGGAGATCACTAGCACTGTACTTCCACATGTTTTGAGGAGTTCATTTCTGTTAGGAGTTCCTTACCCAGGCCTGGAACCTGCGCCCCACGGCCCAGAGAGCTGCCCGGGGCATCGATGAGGTCAGCTCTGCTGCTGAACTGCCCGTCCGCAAGACTGAACACCAGGCTGGAGGCCAGGACTGACGAGCCGGGAGGGAAAGCAGCAGTAATTAAGGGAAGAGACAGAACGGGGCCATCAACAGACTCGACAGAAAGCATGGTAAACAAGACTATGGAGTGGTCAGAGCCAGCATGGTGATGTGGGCTTGCACAGGAAGTTCGCGCTTACTCTTAAGAGATGACAAGCCGCTGCTGCCCCCAAACAGGGAGCGTGTTGCCGAACTCCCAGACACCCCGGGGGGTGATGCCAGCATCACCAGGTAGGTGCCACACACGTACATGGGAGTCCTGCGCAGCGTCTTAAGGGGCAGCCCACAGCTGGTGTTCACTGCTATGTAAAGAAAGGAGGCCCAAACATTGCAAAAAAAGTGCAAACACTAAAAAGAACTGTCACACACAGCTGTGAATGGCCAGCAGGAGGCAATATTGACACAAGCAGAGGAAGGATTGTCTCTCTAGGCTACTGCTTCAAGTAAACCTCAAACCCGCTTAGGGGGATGAGTCTCACTAGACCAGCATAGAAAATACATTGAAAAACCTGGCAATTGTAAAATGGCCTAATCCCCCCATACAGCAGGATTATTAGGAGATTAATTTGTCTTAAAATGCAGAGGGCTGGACTTCATGTCAATCATACAGGCTCACAGAGTAACGGCTGCTTATATATGTGATAACCCAGCATTTTAGCTCGAAAGTTAGCTGCTGGCACTCGACGAGGCGTAAGCGGAAGCTCCTGTCTCACGTTAGCCCCTGCCCCCTCCCTGGCGTACCAGACTGCTCCTCCTTCACCGTGTTGGTGAGGGCGGAGCCCGTGAGCGCGGCCAGCGTGGCGGAGTGCGAGGCACGGAAGCGCGACATGCGTGACAGCAGCAGGTCGTTCAGACATTTTGAGGACTCGCCCTCCTTGCGCGTCAGGATGACCCGCTCCTGCAGGACTTCCGCCTCGCAGAGGCCTGTCCGAGTCTGCAGGGGGAGCCGAAGAGCACACCAGTCAGGTTAGTGCTGCTGCCATATGGTGCTTTTCCACTGGACTACAGGAACCATGCCGAACCCAAGCATTACAGTGAAGAGAGACTACTTACAGCGCGGTTCCAGCTCGATTCGGTTTTCCACTGCAGAAGGTTTGGCTCAGTAAAGGTGTTGCCAGGTTTGGAAAGCGACAGTGATGTAAAACTAAAGAGATGTTTATTTACTGTTCACATGATGTACATCATGATTTACTATGTGCAATTATTATTATGTTTTTTTTTACTGGATGTGAAAATCACCGTCTTATTTTAGCAACAAATGCTAGCGGAATCAGTATTTGCTTAAATTTGCATTAAGAATCCATTCCATTCAGCTGTTCTATAATAACTTCCAACCACCTACTTAAAGTATCGGGGATGCATCAATACATCGCGACGTGCAATACTGCTAATAATGAATGATATGCAGAACATGCCCTCTCTTCCTTCAGACAGTCCATGTGCAGAACACCGGTATCTCCGTGCATTTCGACCAATCAGATGGTGGTGACTCATCCAGCTTGTTCGGGTCACCTTTCAGCCCTGCTTACTAGTGTGGCTACGGCTCACATAACTTACTATGGAAAACCATCAGTTCGGGGTACGGCTCGGGTATGGCTCGGTTCTTGGTGGCAGTGGAAAAGCACCATTAGTCTACATACACGATTTTTCCCAAACTATTCCCAGGATACCAAACCGCTAGGAGCTCATCCAACAAAACAAACAAAAAGCCATCTGTGAGATGATTTTTATAATGTTGTTGAATTATATTTATTAAACTTAATTATACCCATTACCTCTTAATTACATTTATTACATGCTGTCTGATGATTACACATTCAGGAAAGAAATCAACCTTCCCACTGCTGATTATGTTAAGTGAGCTGAAAGAGAGCAAGAGTACAGGGAAACTCACCACCAGCTGAAAAACGTCCATGAAGACAGAGTGGCCCTTCTGAGTCTTCTCATTGAGGCTGGCTGGAGACCAGATCCAGTATAGGTACGTCCCATCGGAGCAGAGGTGTAAGGTGGTCATGTTGCTGCCCACCGGGAAATGGTGAGCAGGCATGGGTACGATCTGGCACACCTGCGAAGACCCGAAGCAGGCGGTCAGCAGTGCCTGATCACCCTGACCCTACATATCATAATCAGCAGCTCATCCTGACACCAGATCTGTAAATGACATTTACTCAAACAAAAATAAATACAAAAATATTGATGTTTAAGTCATGGGCTACTGGAGATCACCTTATGCTGAAACAGTCAATATTTCTTGTTGTAAAAGAGGGCTAAAATGGATAGATAACAAAAGGTTCGATATGGCCTTTAATTTTAATTTCTAACATCTATAGCTGTGCCAAGCTTTAAGTGCAGATTCATACCTTAATAACAGAAGGTCTCACTCAAAACCTTACTAATGGAACAGGCCTGACAAATCCTTATCTGCAAAACCTGAAACAAAGACCTGCCCCCTCACTGCAATAAGTCAATCGAAATATGACCGGATTCCAGGGGGAGGGGCTAAAAGTGGTTGCAGGTTTGCACATGCTCAGTATACTCCCCCACAGTTCCACCACTAATCATACGCACTAAAACTAAATCAACTAATTTTTCCACCAATGTCAGCTACTGTCAGTGTTGGAAAATGTTTTGCCCAAACCTCCCAGGTATGTTTAACTAGTCCAAATTTGTAAGAGAAAATGTAAAACGTGTCCGTTATACTTCATCAATAGTGTGTTGGTTAAATGAAAATGTGAAACATAAAATGAAAGCTGGCTTTGCAGTATATGGGAGGGAATGATGGCCATTCCTGTCGTGACAGCGGCTTGTCTGTCACGGGAATGAGGAGCCGGGTTGGGGATGGTACCTGGAGGCTGAACTGGTCGATGACCTGGCACAGCTGATGAGGCTTGGCATCAAAAGAGGCAGGGCGATGGAGGAGGCGCCCACTGCCGAACACCACCCAGCCGGGCTCCAGCTCCTCGTTGCGACAGTACACGAAGCCCCTGGAGATGGAGAGGTCGCCAACGACGTCACACTCAGGCGACCACCAACATCATCAGCCCTCACCGGCAGGGCGCACCGAGCATGTCAGCGTGCTGCTCTTCTGGGAGGTTTGGGGAGGTGTATTTTTAGCTTGGTAATGGGGTGGGTGTTGTATTACCGCAGAGTCCCGTGAAGGCCAGAGCCCAGCTTGCTGATCCCCTTCCCAATGGAGTTGGTGGTGTACAGATAGAGTCCATCCGTGGCTAGGCAACGCCCCAAGTCCGTGTCTGTGACAAGTCAGGGGGGTAGACAATTAAATGAGAGGGAGAGAGATCACACTTCACATTCCTACATTTAGGGCGTTTCTTCACCATGCCAGGTACCATACTTTTGGTACTTCAGTAAAGTACCAAAGCATGGTACTTCACAATGTTGGTTTTCCACTGCCATAAAAACTGGTACCGGCGTCAAATGACATCACAATGCGAGGTGGGGCATTTTGGACTGAATTTGAAAGATAACTGTAGTATATTATAGCGCTGGACGATGTGCGATATTAATACCAACATCAGAAGTTATGCACAAGCAATTCTTACATCACTAGTCAGCTAGTTTAAGATCAGGCTTTTTCTTACTTTCAATTCTGATCAGACATTATAGCGCAGGGAGTTTAAGTTTCGCTGAAACATTTTTACTCTATCATAAGAAAAAAAGAACTTAGCAAGTATTGCAATTTTAATGATTATTCCTTTTCAAGATTATCTAGTATATGTTTAAAAATCAGTTTAAAGTTTACCTCCGCTGCTTTTGTATGAAAGCTGCATGCGCTCTGAGACAATCATTTTCATCCCTGCTATTTAAATCACTCCTAGACGAATTTGTGAGAAATTTGTTGAACTCCTTTTTTACTTTATAAATACCCCAATATTTTCTACAACAAAATCATACAGTGTTGCCCTAGTATATTATATAAAACTAGCAGATTACCCAGTGGCTTTGCTCACTGAGTGCAAGGGAAAAAAATAAAATGCAGTATTTATAAAACAAATTTGTTAATTACCAATTCTATTTTTCAACAAATAAAGAGCATTTACAATATCATAGAAATCAATATGAACAACATTATTAACATCATTATCACATGAGAATATGAAGTAATGTATAAGAAGCACTGTAACGTTCCTGTTCATGGATGGATCCTGGGTGTTCTGCTCTTATTACTTGCACTTTTGTTTTGAAAGCGGGACACCGGGGTGGGGATGGTCTAATGGGGAAGAGGGGTACGTTGGGATAGGAATGGCGAATGAGAGACAGGACTGAACAAACGGCAACGAAGTTTAAAAAGTGGACCGGTGGATCTGCACGGTGCAGAACGTCATTGGAGTCGGTGACAGTTTGTCTTCTTTTTCCCCGACCTTTCATCGGATGTATTCCTCGAAGGACACCGCTGGAGCTTCACCCGAACAGTGGGCTGGTGATTGCGAACGTTGCGCATATTGTACCGTCTAGAACAGCAGCAGGAAGTAAAAAGAGCGACTCGCCCGTATTTCTTCTGAGTCTCGTGTTTTTTATGTGGAGGCTCACAGTTGTCACGTTGGTGTACAGCGTGTGAAACCTTCACATAAAAATTGGCGCCCCACGTTAGTGCACCCACCCGAGAACAGAAAGCCTGATATAAAAATGGCGTCCACAAACGAAGTGATTAGTTCCCGGCGCATACACCGTTTCCATATAAGATGTAAGCGCTAGTTACGCCGTTTCCGGTCATACGCACGTAGTGTATTATAATATGTTATGTGGTCATACGTAATTTCCGTTTCAAACGCGAAAAGAATTTTATATATTTAGATACTTTATTTCTTGTTCTGCCATCCAGATCTTGTATCTGTTCTTCCGACCAGATCGCAGTTTCACCTTTGGGTCTTTCACTTGCCCACACATCCATTATTATTACTTTATTTTACTTTGTTTATTGTTGTCTGCAACTTTTTTCAGGACCACAGCTGTACTGTGTAACAGAGGCAGGCTATTTGCATAACCAATCGACAAAGAAAGCGTTTCAAGTCTCACTCCAAAGTACCAAAGAAGTGCCCCAGCTGGTTTGGCACTTTACGTACTGGAACTCAACCAGAAGTCAATGGGAAAGGGAAAGTACTGAAAGTACCGTACCAAACGTATGGTACCTAGTGTGGTGGAAAAGTGCACTTACATATATTTCTTTATCAGATATTTGTCAGAGAGCAGGGTCAGCCAGTGTCCCTGGAGCAATTGAGGTTAGGGGCCTTGCTCAAGGGGCCAACAGTAAAATCACTCTGCAAACATGAAATCTGAACCAACAGCCTTCCGATCATGGGCACAGAAGCCACAGAACCACACACCACCCTTTCTCCCTCTTCCCTTGTCCTTCCTCATTCCTCAGCTACATGGAACACACACAGCCTCAGTTACCAGATGAGGTATTGGGGGCCTGCCTTAATCTCACAGTTTCTGCCCAACCATTTCAGGACCCTGTTCCAGTGTTGGGAACCGAAGTCATGAACCCAGCAAACCAGGGCGCAGAATCAGCAAGTGAACCAACAAAACACCAGTCAACAGTACAGGGGCTGTGACCACAGCCCCTTCAGTCATTTACTGGCAAATTACAGGACAGTTCATTTGCTGCGGACAGCAAAGGCAACATGTGACGCACACATGCCAGCATGGGTCATCATTACTTTGAAGCGTATGGAGTGTTGTGTGGGTTTTGTCTGACTTCCTTGGAGTTTCAGCCTGAAACCACATGACCACGGTGCATAGCCTTGTGAGGTGTTCTTTAGACGAGGAGTTCCCAACCCTCAGTCCGTGGGCAGTATTCTACCAGACTGCTGCACACTGGGGGGGTTTATGAAGGGGCTGGTTAATTTACAAAAACAAACAATACATTTTCAATTTTTCATGGCCCCTCAAAATTTGCATGTTCTGTTAGCATCTGAAAAAAATGGAAAACGGTTCAATTGGCACCAGCACCGAATCCCCCGGCCATTTTACCGGTCCGTGAAATTTTTGAGAGACATAAGTTGGGCCGTGGACATTAAAAGGCAAGGAACCCCTACTTTAGACTACCCACTAATGGTCAAAAGTTCTGCAGCTGAAACCATGGTGATAAGGGAGAGGGAAATGGTGGAGCGGCTGGAATGATGCCTCTCCCAGCATCTATGAATAATCACAAATACAATCTACCACTCACGGTGCAGCTAAGCCTGAACCACAACAGCAAATGGGGTCAATGGCAAGCAGTCTCAATACTGAGAGAGGAACAGGGAAGGAGCAGCAAGACCACATGTCGCAGGGCCATGACCTTCTCACAAGATCTCACGCATACAGAACTCAAACCCACAATAAGACACACAAACAGCAGCAGATAAACCACAGAGGCACCCACATGGTGAATATACCCCATGTAAGCTTATGTTTAATAGAGATGGACACCCAGGATTTGAGGGAGATCACCAAACCAGGTCACTCTGGGATGTAAATTGAGGTGAAAATGCCCAGAGACGTGCAGGACCACGCAGTGCGAGCACTGGGTGGCTGAGCGCTGCGGGCCGAGACACAGCTCACCTTTGCTCTCAGAGCCTGCTGCAGTGCTGTCTGGTGCTGGCAGCATGTCCTCAAAGCCCCAGGAGACACTGTGTTTGCTGCCCAGCAGGCAGGATGGCGATCCTGGCCCTCCCTCGAGCAGCAGCAGCCTATGGGAGGTGGAACACGAGGTCACATTCCACAGAAGACCATGCTGGGTCAATCCAGCCAGTTCAGGCTAAAGCCCATCTATATACCTAATACAGGATCCAGTAAGCAGTAACCAGTCAGATTTGGCAGTCTTCAGTCAACTGCCATTGAGAAGGAGAATGAAGGCCAAAGCAGCGAGCAGCTTGGAGAGCACAGCACACTCACACAGTCTCACAGCAGAGGCGACTTTGGGCACTTTTCCACTGCACCAGGTACCATACTTTTACTTCGAGAAAGTACCCAAAATATGGTACTTCAATAATATGCGTCCTGTTCTAATTTATAAAACAAAATACTTTTTACATTTCTTGTCACGCCATCTGATCTTTTCGTTGTATCAGTTCTTCCAACCAGATAGCGATTTTTTTTTTTTTACTTCGTTTATCTTTGTTTTCTGAGTTAGTAACTGTTTTCAAGGTGGCATTTGTGTTGTTTCAGAGGCAGGCTATTTGCATAACCAAATCGACAAAGAAGGCATTTCAAGTCCCACTGCAAAGTACCGAAGTACCAAAGAAGAACCCCAGCTGGTTTAACACTTTTGGTACTGGAATTCGACCGGAAGCCAATGGAAAAGGGAAAGTACCAAAAGTACGGTACTTAGCGTGGTGGAAAAGCACCATCAGAGTCATCAATCCACGCAGCCTTCAGGCTGCAAGAGGAAAATGAAGAATCCAGAAAACCCACTCAAATGCAGAAAAATGCCACAGAGAACCATTTTGGGCTGGATGAGAAACTACAGCCCTGGAGATGAATCCGATTCAGTTTTACTCGATGCCCTTTTACAAAGGGTTCCTGCTAAGGTGCTTAACTGGAGATTACAGATGCGCAATGAGACAGTTTCAGACAGACTGGAGCCAGTTAAAACTGGTAACGGCAACATGGACTCAAGAGTGACTGACACCAGAGGAAAGGAGAAGCAGGTGAGAGAGGGCACCAGACACCACACTGGGGGGAGGCCCTTCCTTTACCTGTACAACACGTCGGCTACGGGAAGCTGCCCCAGGTCTGTCTGCTTCTGCAGAAGGTGCACGGTGTGGATGAAGGTCTTCAGTGAGCCCCTGAAACAGGAAGAAAGCCTGTTAGAGCAGAAGCAAACTCTCCAGCAGCCTGGGGTCGCTGTGGCCTTTGTGTTATGGGTTTCATCACAACATTTCAAATCTGTGGGGGAAAAAAAAAGCAGCCGATACAAATAAACAACAATGCCTCAAACGTAAGATAATACAGTATATGCTACCAAACAAAGTGTTAATTAACGTGACAGCTGGTAGTAAGCCACACACAAAATATATGTGCAGCCATAAAACTCAAGACAACTGATAAACAATTGCCTCATCCTGTGCCCGTCTGGGTATGTCTGTGTAATCAGCATATGTGCTTATGAGGTCATATGGGGGAGGGGTCATCAGTGGGAACTCCATAACTATACTGCATTCCTATAACCACCTGGATCAGTGACATGCCACTAATGATACAACCGTACTCCCTAATCATACATGTACAGACTTAAGGTTTCATCACAAATTTATAAACGTCCGAGACAGACTTTGTATAACTTTGTATAAGTTTTTCTGCCCTTTTAAATGAACATTAACATTTTTGTTTTTTTCATGCATGCATTAAACAGGTTTAAGGCATTTAAACTGGATTTAAAAGTACATGTGTGATACAAACTCTGGGGGGAGATGCAGGCTAAAAATACAAAGAACTTCGTTCAGTTAGAGGACCCTGTTCAACTAGGGGGAAAAGCACAGAGCTGGACATTTCTCTGCAACAATAGGCATCTCTGAAGCTGGGCACAAAAGGGGATGTTCTGGAGTCCAGCAGCAGCGGCATGACACATTTACATTCATTTACTTGATGCTTTTCTCCAAAGTGAGGAAATGCTGGGGTCAGTGAGGATGCCAGACAGCAACCCTGTAGCAGCAGAGGTTAAAGGGCTTGTTCAAAGGTCCAGCAGTGATATGATTACTCCGCTTGCCGCAGGATTTGAATCGACAACCTGGACACAGGAACAGATCCCTAACCCAGATCCCTAAACCAGACAAGTCCCATCAATAACAGGACAGGAATCAGGGCAAGTTGCCTTGTACAGTACAGCACAGCACACTAAACATTAACACACAAAAAAATCTTGCAGCACTGACCTATTTAAACATGAAAGAGGAGGATCTAGGTTTAGTATGTTGTCTGTGGTTCCCTATGAATAAACTAAATAACACTATGTATGTCATAAGTGAGTGTACGGTAGCCCCACCCCCCAAGAAAACAGAAGCCAATCAGAACGGACACATTCTCACCTAGCACAGGCGAGCGCCACGAGGGCGGCAGCGGCATTCTCCCGCTGGCGGCGGGCATGAGGCTGGAGGCTGGTGGGCCGCTGCTGCCTCTGGCCTGACGCATCCTCGTCCTCCAGCCAGGAGCAGAGAAGGCCCTCCAGGCCGCTGAGGCAGTCGGCAGGCTCCTTGCTCAGACTAAGCGGCTGGCAGTCGCGCAGGCAGGCCAGCAGAACCTCAGCGGTAACACCGCAGAGCGCTGGATCACTCCGCGACTGTGACTGCAGCAGCGGGAAGACCAGCAGGAGACCCACGCGCGAGGTGAAGGGTGCCTGCTCGGGCTGCTGCAGCAGACCCTGCCGCTTGAGCAGGGCCAGTGCTTCCTCATCGCCGGCGCCCTCCCGCTCCTGCTGTTCTTCCAGGGCTAGCTGCCGCTGTGCCCCCCAGAGTCCACGCAGCGCGTTGAGCCGGTACTCCAGCAGGCGTGCATAAGCATTGCTCTGGTTGCCACAGACAGTGCGGAGGCGCTCGGCCAACTCTGTCGGGTTCTTCGTCTCGAACGTGAGAATCTGTGGGGGGGGGCAGGGGTTGATTCGTTAACTGATTAACTTACAGAAACAAGAGGCTTCCATAGCGACCGTGACATCACTGCATATGAACTCCTTTAACTAAAGACAGTCTTGAGTTGGGGCAGATCAGTCACAGCAGGGCCGTGACTCGGTCTACAACCTGATGTCTCACTCGCTTCCAGGAGGTGGGGAGCAGAGCGGATTCAGAGTAGGACAAACAGGATTCCCTCACAGCTGTTCCCCAACTAAGAGTACAAGCCAGCACAACAAGCATGTTTGGCTCAATGAGTTAACCTTCTGGTTTTCACAGGTATGGGTTCAAAGCCCAGTACCAGACATGATATGACAGCACTAGATCCTCATACAGCTAGCTGTTCATGCCATGTCACTGGGATTTCTCACTTGTGTACAAAACACACCTTGTCACAACTTAGCCTAGAGCGGAGTGTGTCTAATCACCAAGTGTCAGAAAAGAAACACACTGGGTCAGCACACGGAAACCAAAAAGGCACCGAAAGGCATCTGAACGTTAACCAAGACATCTGGGGGGCTGGACTCTCATTGTTAAGGGAGCCACACATCTCTCTGAAACCACTCATTTAATCCACCACTCAAGAAACCTACAGATAGGTATAAACTTCAGATTTGCTGTATCTACATAAAGGCTAAAATGAAATACCTTAAATCGCCAATGCACTTAATTCAAATTTGTTCAAAAACCATCATATAACCATCATGCAGGAAGACTGATAATGTATAATCATGGTAGCCTCAAGCAGTTGAATTAATGGCTATGCAACATCTGCACTTCAACATTTTACAGATATTGATTTTCAAGTGCCCCAGGCTTATTGGTCTTTTGGGTGGAGTGGGGGGGTCCATTACAGCATTTAGCAGGTGCATTATATATTGATTCCATTTTGGGCAACAGGCTAACACTGCTGTAACATCCCGTCATTGGAGGGTGAGACTACACATCTCCACAGGAAGGCGGCACCTCCACATTCCTGGGAGGACCTGTGCCAGCTGATGTTAAACCAGGCAGGAGAGAGGAGGGGGCACATTAGCCACATGTGGCTCAGCAGATTTAACTGGGCCATATAGCAGTAGGCAAGGGGAGGGGGGGCAAAGTGCAACAGAAATGCATCGGAATACAATACAGGCTGCTTGCTGAATGTCCACTGGGGATATTCCTCTTGTGCTTGTTTCCTTTCTCCCTGCTTCTCTGACTTATACACACACGCATGCACACACACACACATACAGCTAACCATCACATATGCACAATCTTCAGAAGTCACATGACTACTACAGAGATCTAAAACTCATTCATGTTAAATCCGGGGGGGGGGGGGGGGTAACAAGAGGGCAAGCCTCTAGGACATCTGTCCCACCTCTGGGAATGGAGACCACTGCACTCAGCCAAAGCCACTGTGGGGTGTGAATAAAATGCAAATGGGTGAAGCTAATGGAAGAGGGGGATTAGAGTCAGGGATGCACCATGGGTCTCAGGTTACACCCGGGCCGCTAGTGCACTGCAGGCTGGAAACTGAAGATCGCTGTCGGCCAATCTGAGCACAGGAGCCACACAGCTCCTACATGGCTCTGAGCACTGGGCCTCTGTTCAGCACCAATACTGCCGTGCTATGACCAGAGAGGAGAAGAAAAACACCATCCACCACAGGAGGAAGGCTGTCACATCACCCCCAACTTCCTCCTTTCAGCTATTTGACAGAAACTCCACCATCAGAAGACACAGATAACAAAATGACAGTCGTGTGAATCAACCTCCAGCACTACCAAGCTGATGTGACCATTTTTTATTCTTAGCACAAACTCACAGAACATGCAGAATTTTCAAGTGATAATTCAGTTTTGGAAAAATGCAAGTTACAAGTTTAGGTAGAATCAGGAATATGGGAAATGTACACAGCTGGAAACAGGATGCAGATTTGGGAGACGCTATCCAAATCCCAGCAAGAGCTGTACAAATGAGAAAAATTTAAATTTCAATTCGATTTAGTGGAAGAGTTACCAGTGACTTACTTGTGGTCTTTTAGTGGATTAAATCAAGTTCACACAAAGTTTGTGTTATTCCTAAAATTACACGCCTAAACAGTTAAGGAAACACTGTAATCTATGACAAAACTAAAGAACCACAGAGGAATGAAGACATCCTGGCTGGCATAGGTGGGCATGACCTCTAAGCTAGGGGCTCCCAACCCCTGGACAGTGGCCAGTATTCCACCGGGCCACAGAACACTGGGGTTTTGCAGAGTGGTTCGGTAATTTACAAAAATAAATTGTATGTTTTCAATTTTTTATTTTTTTTTTTACATCCCCCACCCTCAACCGCCTCCATTTTACTAGTCCATGAAACTTTCATATGACATAAATGGGCCCCAGACATCAAAAGATTTGGGAACCCCTATTCTAAGCCATCTCCAGATCCCCAATGAGATAAAGTTGTACCTGTTTACAGGGATAACGCTTTTACTGCCAGACTTGAGGAGCAAGTCCTCATCATTAAGGTTAATTGTGAAGAGAGAATTAAAACCCAGAACACACATTTAGCATCAGGGCTGGTAAACATGATGGCGGAGTCAGCCTCTGCCGCACTCCTTCTCCTGGCCAGGACGTTAGCACAGACCTCCGATTGTGTTACGGACGAACCCCTCAGATGAGGGCAATGGTTCAGGTTACGAATCACTGCGGACAGCACGAGCAGGGCCGTCATGAGCACCGCGCATGGTGTGTTACCAGGCAAAACCAGCTCTTTCCAGAGCTGAATGAAACTATTTCGACATGTGAGGTAACAAAAATGTGTCCTGCAGTTTAGTGCCAGACAAATGAAAGCAAAAAAGAAAAAAAATGTTTTAAATCAGTGTTGCCATCCCTGGAGAACAGCATCTCTGTTCCCTGTTTCGTCTGACAGTTGCATAGCTGTCAAAAACATCCATTCTGGTTACAGTGCAATTAAGCACTTTCCCAACAACTTTTCACAAACAGACAACCAATTCAAACAGAGTAAACAAGAATACACACACTCACACGAAACCTGGACATGGAAAATCTGCATAAAGTTAAGAGTGACAGACACATAGAGATAACATTAAAAAGTAACATCACAATGAATGTCATGACGACAATATAAGACAAATGTCTCTCCTTTTTTGTACTCTTTAGAGCAGACCTACTTCACCATAAGGGCTCTTCAGCAAAACATAACTAAGCCCAATATTTTACCATTTAGCAATTTGTGAAAGCCACCACTCGCCCACTTGCAGCAATTCTTTCTTCAACTACGATTTTAGAAAATATTAACCATGACAGCTTGAATTCTCTATTGCAGTTTATTTGATTTTATTAATATCTTTCCATTTAACCTATAGTACATGCAAAACCTGAACTTCCATCACCTGAGGTCTCAATTTTCAGTAATGATCTTTGTGTTGGAATGGAAATTACATACTGAATGGAAGTTATGCCTGCAAGTTAGCATGTACGTGATCACAGTAATTCAATAACTGAATTAGACCCACGAAAAATACCTTTAAAAGACAGCATTCACTTACAAAGATACCAGCCATTTACTTACCTAAGAAACACTAGAAAACTAAACACTGCATATTTTTGAAGGCCCTAAATTATCTTGGAGCACCAAACAATTGCATCAATATTGCAAAAAGCATCTTAAAAACTTCTCCCGTTACAAAATTTACACCACTTGTCATGCCAAAACATAATAGCCATCATGACAATACAGCTAAGCTTTAACATACTTGCCTAAATGCAGTACACAATTCAGCAGTTATTAAACACCTGATTACTGGAGAAAGGCATTAACATGTATTACAGATGTTACCTCTCTCTTTTAACTGTAGTTAGTTTATTCCATGCAAGGATGTCGTTAAGCCCATGTACGTCATGAAGATTACAGCTGCTTGCCCAAATTCAAACAGCACTTCCTAAAGGCCAGGTGAGGGTGCGAGTGGGGGCCGATGGCCACAGAAGGCCCTGGATGATGATGCTCCTTATCAAAGCTGACACACGATCTTCAGTCAAACCTACAACAGCAAGACGTCTTGAGAACCGCCGGGTCCGCCTAAAGAGAAGGTCTAAACAAGGGAGATTTAAACCCTGTTAAACCTGAGGGCAGTGATGCAACCCTGGCTGGGGAATTAGGGAAACTGGGTCTTAACTAGTGTAGAAAAAAAATGAGCATGATTGCAAACTAGTCCAGAAATTTCCACAAAACGCCTGGGGCCACTGTAACGGGACCGACATCCAAAAGCACGAGATTATGTACGTTGCCATCCAACTGTCACCAGGAAAACAAAATAAAACGGACAAGACAGCGCGTCCGTTATGTTTACTCACAATAATAAACCTACTTAATGTCTCCTTCGCAGGTGGTTAGTTAAGGTGGTAAACAGCTAGTTAGCAAGATGCACGAGAGCCAGCGGGCGAAACGTGAGACGACGGACAAGCGGCCCCGAACCACTCACACTCCGGCAGGTCGGACCGAACCGGTCCAAAAGAGCGAAAACCAGAAGGAGTGTTTTTTTTTTTTTCTTAAAAAAACCTTCATTTCTTTAAACTCACCTCCTGTTCGGCGTCCCCTTGTTCCGAAACCCCAATCTCACTGGGCAGTTCGGCCAGGTCTGTGACCCGAATGAGCCCGTCGTGCAGAAAGATCGTCTCCTCCTTCACCGACAGCCACTGGGACGAGTCGGCGGCGCCGGAGCCCATGTCTCTCTCCTCCAAAGCAAAGCCCAGACGGGTCGAACATTAAAAAAAATTAAATTTAATTTTAAATATTTCAGGTGCTCCTAGATGGTAGGGGGAGGGCTCTACGCGACATACATGATACTGTCAATAACAGAAGAGGGAGGCAAAAAACGGGACAGGGCGTCAGCCGACGCCACCCAGGTCGACGGCGCCGGACACCGCGCCTTAGCCGGGATGCTAATGCTAGCGCAGGAGCGGGCTGCTTCTCCGCCGCTTTCTCACTAACGCGGTGGGCGTGACTGCGGCCGCGGACGCTGCTACTTGCACGGCTCAGCTCGGGATCCCGAGCGGGCCGGCGAAGCGATAAGGATAAAGGAGAGGAAATAGAGAAAACCGTAAAAAGCGCACTGTCGGTGGTCCTGCTCCTTGGGTTATCGGTGGCCGACCAGATAATGGAAGCCCCGCAAGCTGTCAGTGAGACGCCATGTTTCCTAGGCCGAGTGCTCCCACAATGCACCGCGCCGCACGATAAACATGACAACAAATGAGATGGAGCGCT
Organism: Mormyrus iriodes; assembly: GCA_011763525.2. Taxonomy (NCBI): domain Eukaryota; kingdom Metazoa; phylum Chordata; class Actinopteri; order Osteoglossiformes; family Mormyridae; genus Mormyrus; species Mormyrus iriodes. The sequence goes on from JAAGVU020000040.1 coordinate 36,094,136, forward strand.
GAGCTGTTAGTGCCCCATCACTATAAACCCAGGCAGATTTTAATCCCTGCAGTTCCATCTACACATACATATTTGCATACATGATTACATTTTTTTTTTACAAGACAAACACATTTCAAATGTAACATATTGCTTGAATTGCCTTATTTGCATATTTAAAAGCGTACCATAGGTTGCAGCTAATATGTTTCAATGCAAATCTGAGGTTGGACATTAAAAAGCCAGACCCCCTTGCCTACCATGGGTAATAAACAGAATTATTATATATTTGACAGTAGATCGCCATCGGAACAGACAGCGGTTTCATACCTCGCTAAATAAAACAATAAAAAGGTACCAGTGAAATCTTTTTTGAACTTTCTGAAAAAAAAAGAAAAATACTAGGTTGAGGTCAAAGATATGACAAAAGCGTCATCTGGCGGTTAAACTCGTATATACATTATGTATCGCTAACTCCACCAGGGGACGCTAATTGCTGCGTCGTTCGTATTTGTACTTACCGTATTTGTAGTCGTATTTGTGGTAAACGTCTTGATTAATTTGTGCTAAATATGGTCCTTATTCCAACAGAACGCCTAACTTAAATTATTATGTTGCATGCGCAATAACCCACTGTAAACGTAAACCAGCCTTCTGTACTACATTTTTCAGCTTTATAAAACAGAAGTGACAAAAGATTTTCTTTGCACATACACATAGTATAATTATGAGACACATTTAACAATATGCAGAAAATAACCATGGCACATAAACGCTCAGTTAAAAAGCAATAAACAACTTTAAATTATATAATAAACATGGACAAATTTAGATTAAAGCTAAATTCGCATTCTCTAGGTTTCCTTCAAAAGACAGAATAATACTCATGTTATGTAGTCATCACATCTAGAATGTCATTCTCAATGTTTAAATTAACTGGTTTTTAAAAGAACCAAAAGCCAGAACAGTTCCAATTGTCCATGACATTGTGCCCCATTAGTGAAACAAACTTTGAATGGTTCCGTATGTATCTGACCACCCGTATAGGGCCTTCCCCACTGCCCCACTCACATCAGCAGCTCCGTGGAGTTACTCTCTGTGGTGTTTAATGAGATTTGCTTCTTGTCAGAAAGTGTGTAAGGCTAATTTTGGCAAAACAAAGTCAAAATCATATTCCTTTAGTTTTTCCCTGTTTCATCACTACCCTTTGTTATAGATTTTCTGACCAACACACAAGGTTTTCTGCATGTTGACTTGTATGCGCTGAAATCTACCAAATGCTTTTCATCATTTATTTCAGATTTTATTTTTAATTGTCAATGAATTGCTCAACATATTTGTAACTAAGTATAACGTGCCATTGGCCTTATAAGTAAAATTCGAACTCAAGACTGGCTCACAGCCTTGCAGATTCAATACTCGCAGACCAGCACAACACTGTGCTGTGGGATAAGACAATCTGAGCACCTTTGCCCCTTTCTCCTCAGTTTTATTCTGTCTGCTCACCTTACCATCCGCATAAAAGAGTGACATTGTCTTTTTGATTGATTTTTTTCAAATGAACCAGCTGAGCAGCATTAGCAGGAAAGCTTAATAGCACTGGATTAATTGCTGCTGTCAGCATAAAACTGTAAATTTACCTTCATGTCCTTATTCCAGTCTTCACTGAAAGCACTGGTGACTGACAGTAAAAATAGAGCACACACAACTATTTTAAGATATAAAGATTGTTTGCATGTTTATTGTATAATGAACTCCAGAATGATCCCTAAATCTTTCATCACGCTTTTCATGGGAATTGAATTTGAATAAATTATATTCCAGGAGCATTATTTCACATTTTCATTGGTATGGAATTAATGTACCTGTCATGATTACATAATCATCACAAACAAGCTTGGAACGGTTACCTCAGAAAGATATTTATTTCAGATATATCTCTTGTAGAAATAAATAACAAACAATGAACTCTATTTATAGACAATACTAGATTTTTAAAAATACAACAGTAATAGGCATACCAACTATGTCCTACATTCGCAAATATTTTTTCAGGAAATATTAAAACAAAATAACTTATTTACATGGAAAAATATTCTGGAATTTAAAATTTTGCTAGAGATACTCAAATACTGCTAAAGGTCTTATTCATTGAAGTCTGTAATTCGAAGACATTTGTTGTGCAGCCTGAAGGAGGTGCTCTTCCTCAGAGATTTCTTTATCTTGTCTTTCTTTACTGCGGAGGCTGCTTCTCCAAAGCTTTTCTTGCCCTGTTTGTGCTTTTTCGTGTCTAGTGTCAGCATGAGCTTCTCCACCTGGGAGAGGGAAGCCGGGCAGCTTGGGGAGAAGAGATAGATCATCACAAACCACTGCATCTCAAAGGCACAGACACCCAAAGACCGACTGTGCCCTAACCGATGTGGCTTCTTGTGGGTCTGCTAGTGTTAGTGTTAATTTCTGTTAGACCTCACCGGTGCAGACTGTGCTCAGGGCAGTCTTTGAAGATGAAGCACGATGAAGACAGCGACCTCAGAAGCAGCGACTTGTGTGTATCCATGGGGTATCTGACCCGTCTGAGTTCCCGATACAGCCTGCGAGGAGAGGAGGCCGTGTTCCTTTAGCGATTCCCAAAAGTGGCAGGGACAGCTGTGGGTGAAGGGGTGCCAATATGGTGGTGGTGTGTGGTTCTGCTGGTTAAGACCCGATGCCCTTCCTCAGAAGGTTGCAGGTTCAAATCTCATGGTTGGTAGAGTGATTTCACCATTGGGCCCTTGAGCAAGGCCCTTAAAGGAACTGGCTGACCCTAATTTTGTGGAAAATTTTTGGATAAAAGCATCTGCTAAATAAATGTATGTAAATATGGTGCCCTAAAACGTCATCTGTGTGTCCTCAGCTGTGAAGTTTCCCCTCCAGTAACACTGGGCCCTCTGTACGCTTACAAAGCAGTCTCACCTGCGAATGCAGTTACAGTGGTACAGAACCTTAGCCTCCGCATTAAACAGCCTGTACTGCCTTTGCTGGGGGAGGACCTTGTATTTGCACTCTTCTTGTGACCTGAGGTATTCACAAAACTGCAGTCTGTCTGCAACACACAGCATAAGCAACATCTCCTTACTGGGCACACATGAGAAGTAGGTAGTCAAGCTAAAAGCTGGAACAGCAAAACCAAAGCGAGTACAATTTATGCAAAAGCATTATAAACACAAATGCTGTGTGAAATTTGATTATATGGTCAATGTGTTCATCTCTGTAACTTGTTCTTATAATAGGCCTTAGGTGATTACACATTAAAAAACAAGACTCAGAATGACTTCACATTACTGGAATATTTCTGTAATCTTCAACTGTCATTTCAGGCAATGCTTATTATGGGCTACGTTTAGCCACAGGTAATTCTTGCATCTGCGGATTCGGTGAAGCTGGAGGGTAAACCTCTGAAAGGGAGCTGTAACTCCAAGCCTGTGCATGTCCTTTCCACTAGCAATCGCCTCCACCTCCCACTTCACAAGTTAATAACCTGATAAGCATGTGCATGTATGACATAATTCAGGGTTTACTGTATACAAAGCTTCTTGTAAAACCACACTGAAAGCCTGCTTTACGCTCTGCCCATATGCCATACTAGCAGAATGAGACCAAAATGAAAAGAAAGTACAGCTGATATGGACCATTAAAACTGGTCCATATGCTTTTCAAAAAATTTAAAAGCATCATTTTATATTCTTTTGTTTAATAAATGCAGCCCGTAACCATAAGACTTATTCTTACACTTTGTTTGAACCCACTAGAAATGTTTCAATTCAAATATAAAAATAATGACTTATTCTGCCAAATTTCAGTTCAGCTCTGGTTGATACCTTTGTGTCTGATTTCCACACCACGTCTTTCAGTGGAGGCTTTACTTGGGGTCCAGGGCTGTGTGATAGTCAGACCATCTGTGGAAGCCAAGAGGTTGTGGATGCTGGTCGGGGACATGGGATCTATCACAGCTGTGCTTTTGAGGGTGGGCCCCTGTGTGGGGGGTGAGACTGAGAGCTTCATGCAAACCTTCTTTCTCTTCCTGTTGCCAGAGACCTTCGCCTTTCTCCCAGAGCCCCTAAAGTTGTCTCCTCGAGGTGGGTCCTTTCGGCCTCCTGGTTGCTTACAGTGCTTTATCTTGGAGTCTGTTGATCGACTGGCTGCAGTTGTGTTTGGTGGGATGTTCTTGGTATGCTTTGCCCTGGAGCGTGCTGATTGGCTGGTTGTGGTTGGTGGGATGTTCTTGGGTTGTTTCATCCTGGAGTGTGTTGATTGGGTGGTTGCAATTTTGATAGGTGGGATGTTCTTGGGATGTTTTGCCTTGGAGCGTGCTGATTGGCTGGTTGGATTTTTGGTAGTTAGAAAGTTTTTGAGGATATTTGTCCTGGAGCTTGTTAGTTGGCTGGTTGTGGTTGGAGCCAGTGATATTTTTTTGGAAGGCTTTTCCTTGGAACCTCCTAATTGATTGGTTCTATTACTGCTAGGTGATTTTTTTTTTAACTGTTTTGCTCTGAGGATTTGGCAGGTTTTGGTGGGTGGGGTACACTTGGAGGGTTTTTTCTCGGGACCTGATGTTTGCCTAGGTCTAGTGGTTGGTCGGATGTTTTTGGGAGATTTCAACCTGGGGCCTCCTGATTGGCCAGCTGAAGCTGTGGTAGGTAGGGCATACTTGCTGTCCTTTGTGTTTGACCTGAAGTTTATCAATGGGCTGATTGTAGTTGTTGTAGGTAATGTGTTTTTAGATGGTTTTGGCCTGGGGCGCATTGTTTGACTGTTTATAGCCCTAGTAGGTGAGGTATTTTCATTTTTAGAGGATTTTTTCCTTAGTCTTGTCAGTGGGCCGACCATAGTTGTGGGAGGTGGGATGTTTTTTGACGATTTCGGCCTGAGGCCTAGTGACTGGCTGGCTTCAGTCGAGACGTGTGAGGTGCTCTGGATGACTGTGGCTAGAGAGCAGGTGGTGTTCTGGAATCCAGCCGGAGCTGCAGTAACGAGAGGAACACCCACCCTCCCTTGCCTGCGGGGCAGGTGCATGCTATTGTACAAGGCAGGACTTCTGAAGACCGCGAATGGGGCCACCTGGGTCTGTTTACATCTGCCGAGTCAAGAGAAGCATGAAAAACTAGAGGCATCAGTGTGCACAGCCTACACTGCATAGTACTACATTCCATAGGAAGTAGTGATAAAAAGTTAATCTGTTTCTGTCATATATTAACTTTAGTAAGAAAGTAAGAAAAAATTAATCTTTAAACTACAGAAGAAAATTCAGTAACACTTTACTTGAGGGGGCACAAATAATGTAGTAGTACACTCTTATTTAATGTATTAATTAACCAGAAACTTAGTGTTACTTCCGTACTGATCCCATGCTCGTTCATCATTAATTAATAATAACAGTTCATATATCTCACACAGTTACTATATTTGTTCATGATTTGTACTTGAGTAGTTACTGAGTTACTAAGTTACTTGTGCTCTCTCAAGTAAAGTGTTAATGAAAATTCCAAGGTGACTGATCAATAAAGATATTTTAGTATGTTTTAATGTCAAGGAAGTGCATAACTATTTTTTTATTATTGTTATTACTGGGGATTTAAATCTGTATTAACTTGAAAACACATTTTAAGAGGTTGACACAGTAGTTCTTTGAGTAGCACCCTCCCACAGTTGGGTTAATTGGAAACTCAAACTGGTCCATAGCATTCATGGGTGCCCTGTGGTGGACTGGCATCCAGTGCAGGGTATGCCTCCACTTAGCGCCCTCCCACCATGCTGACCAGGATAAGCGGTTGCAAGATGGATGGCATATTGAAAGAAACATATAATTATTAACATTTTTCACTACACCAATTCATCAAATTTTAACAGCTATAAAATGACCATGTACTGCTGTGTTTTACTGCCTTGCTGTGGGGTATAACCACAAACACTTCCCAAGACCTCCCTGAAATTCTAAATCCAGTCCATGTCACATCAGGCAGAACATTTCCAGCTGCACTGAATGATCAGTTTGTGATTAAATGAATCAATGATGTTTTAAAACCCCCTTCATTCATTTGATCATTCATTCATTTATTCATTCAAACGAACATGACTCAAACCAATTCAGTTTTTTACCATGGATGAGTCCCTTTCTCATAGTTAAAGGGTATCTCTGAGTTGATTAGGGAGGGAGGCCCTAGTTTAAAACATGCCATTTGGCTTTCTATTAGAAAGCAAAGGTAAAGAGGTCATCTCTGCCAGGATCAATGAGCTCATGTCAGGCAAGTCTGTGCAAGTGCTACAATCCACATGGTCTTTTCGCTACATCTCATCTGCCAGGATTGTCCCTAAAAGCCAAACATTTTATCTAAAGGTTACAGCCCAGGTTTTGCTTTATCTTTTTGCCTTTTTATTTGATTTTAATATGTTTTGTTTAAATTTGTTTATTCTGTCTTTGTAAAGCACTTTGAATTGCCTTGTGCCTGAAATTGTGCTATATAAATAAACTTGCCTTGCCTTGCCTAGAAATCATGAAAGCAACAACCCCCTCCAACCCGGCAAATGAAATATTTAACCGTGTTCCCCAATTAGAAGATATTGAGCAATACTGGCAAATCTCATGTTATTGTGTAAGATACTCACATTTATAAAATACATTGGTCAGCTCCTAAAAATATTTCTGGCCTTTTCTAAGCCATCCATTAAAGGCGGTCTATTGGTAAAGAAAATGGCTTCAATCCAAAGTCCCAGGATGCCATTCTGTAGTGCTCCAAGGTAAAATATTCAACTATACACATGAGCCAGTTTTGGGGGAGGGGCCCTGTTAAGTAGGCAATTTGAAAAGTAAAAGCAAGGCAGATTTGTACTGAGATCCAGCATATGATACCAGCTAAACTCCTCTGCTGTTATCTGTTCAGTAGTAGATTTCTTCATGTCCAACAATATGCTTGAAGTGATTTCACGTGACCCCCCCACCACACACACAAACACACACACACACACACACACACACACACAGACACAGACACACACACGCACACACACACGCACACACTCCAAGCTTAGCAGCTTGACCGCTAACACATGAATGACTGGCCCTAGAACTGGTACTCACGCTCCCCACCAGCTGAGCTGGGTGCAGTATGGCTTCCTGGTCAGTCTGAAGCACGGGACCTTGAACATGCTGAAGAAGCTGAAGCCCACCATGTGTGAGACGGTGTCGTTCACCTCCAGCAGGCACTGCCGGAACCTGCCAGAAGAGGGCACAGGTGCACCGCGGGTGAGGGTAGAACGGGTGAGGGCACCCGGTGGCCTGACACATGAGGAAACTGAAGACTTCCTTTTCTACCCCTAAGCAAAGCAATTTGCCAAAAATACATACATCTAAATAAATGTATAAACTGTTAAAATGTGAGTTACGTAAGTCTCTTGATACCAAAGTAGCTGTTAAGTTAAAATGAAAATAATGACGTCCTTAACGGTATGCACTGCAAACTGCTTTGTTATGGAAGGTTGTCTTGTGGAACATCTTAGCTGACAGATCACATGATTCCCTGTTTGGCCACAGAACTTGGGTACTATATACATTGGCGATGGTAGAGATGAGATGTTGACACCCATAACGGGTGAAATTATTTGCACTGTCTATCTAATTTAACCAATCAGAAGAGAGTTAGACCAGGCAGTGATAAACATACCTAATATAAGACTTAAAGCCAGGTTTCTCCTATCATTACTATAGATGAACTCGCATAGCACAATTTGCATGATATTACAGTTTCCTCTAAAGAGGGAAAACACTTACAGTAGAGTTAAGAAGAACACCAGTGGAGGGGGTTGATGATAAGCAGTGTAGATGTTATGGAAGGGGGTGTACAGACAACAATGCACTGATGATATCAGTCCATCACAACCAGGGCATTGAAATAATTTTAAAAAATAGGAATTTACAATTGTCTAGGATCATTACAATCAAATTTAAACCCTTGCTTTAAAAAAAATAACATGCAGTGCAAGCTGGAAGATTTTCCCAGTCATTGAGATGGAAAATTCTACGTCACCATTATTTACCAATGACCGTTACGTTTCAGCTGAAAGACGGCTGATAATCAGCCTTATTCATCACATGTGAAAGCGTCAAATGACACATGGAAGAGTTATGGCCAAATAGATCATTCCAGCAGGGTTAGGAATGCAACGGCACAGCCCGAGGGACGACTCTGCTCCGGCAGACCTAGCTCACCTGCGGTCACAGTTGCAGTGCGACACAGTAAAAAAGTGGTGATTGAAGACACCAAAGTTGACCTTGAAGGGGGCAATGGTGTGTTCACAGTGGTCATGCTCCCGGCAGCACTGGTCAGTCTGGTTAAACACGCCTGCAATGGACCAGTGGGGAAGTGTTTAGGAACATCTCTGCACACTGCCAGATTTTCCAAGGAGCTGAAGATGTCTGTGAGGAGTTCAAGCTCACACTGATGCTTCCTTAGATAGGCTCCAGCTTAAAACCAAAAAAAAAAACCACTAGATGAGTAATTATAGAAGATGAATGGATGTTATCAATGAGCTACCTTCTGGAAGAAGATGTTATCAGGAGCAAACACAAAGCACAAAGGTCATTTTCCGGTTTTCCACAGCCAATCAAAGCCCTTTTTAAAACCTGAATGATGAGCGATCGTTGATAAATCAGAGTGAATAAAGCTTGCAGTTAAGGTTCGGTGTGTTAGCAACGAAATAAAACTGCATAACCGCTAAGACAACAAGTAATATTGAGCCTATGGTCTATCTATATACAAATTTAAATAAAATATAATTTCATATTTCAATTTTTAATGTCAGGGGCGGACTAAGATCTCTGAGGCCCTAGGCTGACATGGGTGGGGGGGGCCCTCAGTGGGCCATTGGAGCGATATTTTGGAGCCGAAAGAGAAACAAGAGGAGATTAAAAACGGTAGAACATGAATAACATGCTAATCAAAATGCGTGGTGCCAGCGGTAACATACCGATCAGGGTGGGGGCGGGAGTGCTGTCGGGGGGAGGGGGGTATTGCACCGACTTTCTATCAGCCGAATTTACGACATATTATATTTAACTAAAATTGTTACATAAATTGCTTGGAGTGGACATTTTATGTATTTACTTTGTTACTAAAAAGAAAAAGTCAAGATCACCAGGGGCCCCGCTACAGTGCGCACCCCCCGCCTCCATGCTTAATGTCTTAGTGAAGGCCAAACAAAATCCTTTGTTTTCTCTGGTTTATCACTATTAGTTTTTTAGGCTGTTTATTCACTTACCTAAATTGCCATAGTCTATCGCCTTGCTCCCTGTGCCACACCAGAGTGTTCCGGGAAAAATCCATGAGCGCTTGCGGCGCCGGAGCCTCGGAGCCGCGGGGGACGGTGTCACCTGCACGTCCGGCGGTTCATCGGCGGGCACCGTAACGCAGGGGCTCCCGGGTATCAGCAGCTGGCTGATGTTAAAGCGATCGTCCGCTTCATCAGTGAATTCATCTGCGAGATCCCCGCGGCAAAGCGACAGGTAGCTCCCGGTGACAGAGGGATGGTGACTTAAAACGCACTCCAGCAGACGCTGCTCCTCAGTCCAGGTGCTTTGATAGAGCTGCAGCGGCCCCTCGGCATGCACCCCCGCCGAGTCCCGGAGGAAGCTGTACCGGGCGCCGCGTGCGGCGGAGCTCTTCCAGAAGCAGAAGTTAACGGCATCTCGGTCAATTTTCGAGGAAGTGATTGCATCGTATTTCTGTAAAAATATAAGGACTACTAGCAGCGAGACGACATAGAGCTGTCCCGAGTTTGTCATTTCCAGACTAAACAAATTACCGGTACAGTAATTTACAAACCACTGAGGCACATTTTACTGGGAAGAAAACAGCCATTTACAGCTGCACGGTCACACGTGAAAGTCCTCATTTGCAGGTGTTACCACATCTGTAAATGTGGACAATCCGATCCGAATGCACACTTTAAAAGTGGTGCAATTAGACAGTCATTGTCGGGATACGATGGGAGTTTCATTAAATGAAAAGAAGTATGCATTTTTGTGGTATGAAAATAGACGATGGGAGTATTCTTGCCTTAGGTTAAGTCAAGGTTTGGGCGTGTCCTTAGCATATGGAGGTCTGTCTCCTTATATATGCATATCGCAGTTTTTCTGTATTTGTAGTGTTTTGCTTATAATTTGTTTTAAATAAAGTATATTGTTTTACGACTGCGCACAACATGGTTGTACACGAAAAATGAAAATAATTAGGTTAATGTGGTGCTGTCATGTTCCCATGGTGCTCCAACTCCAGACTAGCGCAGGTGGGTGGCTCTCTGTAGGCGCTTTTTACTGGGTCATTTTACTGTAGATGCTAGGAAATGAAAAGAGCATTCGCGCCGACAGTCTTAATAGGCTCTTTTAATCTTTTTTATTGGTCTGCATAAACCAAATTTAATGTAAAATTTTACATGCAAATTCAATAGCAAACATACTAGTTTCTTCAATTCTACATGCACTATGTACAAGTAAGTCACAATTCATTCCATTACAGGCAGAACATAGGCTACAAATGTGCAAAATAAAACTTTTATGAACGAAACAGGAAACGGATAACCAGATAAAACGTTGGTGAGTGGAGATGTCCTTAAAACTGAGTGCACCTCTAGATCTTCAATGAGACACCGACAAATGACTATCTAACACCTAACTGCATAACTCAATACTTAAAACCTAGGCCTATTACCTAACTTATTACTTAATCACCTCTTTACGTTTTTTGTTTTCTACTTGTTGAGAATAGCAACTTTAAAACATTTTACATACAAAACATTACACTTAATCCTTATACTGTTTTAGTCACTGTTACGTTCAGATTTAATAAAAATGACTGTTTATGCTGTTACGTAGGGAACAGATTTTAGAATACATTCCATACAAACAGACTCACGTGTTCAGGCATGTATGTTACGACCACACATTTATACATGCATCTGAATGGATACTGTCACTTTTATATTTTAATATTCGGCAAAACGTTATGCTTTTAAGGGTAAATTTTATCGTTTGGAAAACTCCTGACTGAAATATATGGTTGTTATCTAACAGCTCCATTCCCTAAAACAGTGTTTCCCAAACCGGTCGTCGGGGACCCATGGAAGGTCCATGTTTTTGCTCCCTCCCAGACAGTCCACATTTTCAGCTGGGAGGGAGCAAAAACGTGGACCTTCTGTGGGTTCCCGAGGACCGTATTGGGAAACACTGTCCTAAAAGACCAAAGTGCACTCAGCTGGGAGATGACATAAGAAAGGTCGTTGTAGCGCTGCATGGGCGCCGAGGAGATGCGGTTAAAACTGCAGCGTCACAGGAATGCCGTGAGAACGTTGTGTTCCGGCTTGGAAGACACTGGTGTCCACAAAGGAAAGATAAAAAAGAAAAACTGCAGAATACAGAAAAATCAATGTCCATAACTATTTAAAAGGAAAAGTGAGGAATTTAATCTGTAATAAACCGAAAAATGTGTTCTATATCAGGAAAAGCGGTACAGTCATGCATAGAGATTCAAAAAACTTGCAGATTTCAATGAAAAAGTCTGAGGTCATTCCATTGTACTATAGGGTGTGCTTTCCGTCGCAGTGGGTCTGGTGTTGCACACAGAAGCTTCTGTGATCAACAGGCGCTGGAGGTGGAGGGTGGGGTAAACAGACCTCTGTCTACGTGGGACTGGTCAGAGGTCCAAGGCAGCTCTTTGCACAAACACCGCACGGCCACCAACCACAGCTTATGCATGCAACAAGGGCAGAGCTATCAGGAACTACCTACAGCGGACCCAAAGAAAAAGCATTATCACCAAAGGTTTTCCATTGTGTCATCACACACAAGTCATCAGGGAAATTTAAGGTGCATGTTGTAGGCCTATCACAGTTTTTCGACAGCTCAACAGACACGAATCTTCAGAAAGGCATCTGAAAGATTAGAGGTTTTCGCATCAAGACACCTTTAGAGAGCAAGTGATTTAATACATATTTTGCCTGTTTTTTCCTTGCAGTCTTTCACGGTTACATAATTCTTCTATACTAATACTATAATAATAAACAAGAAAAACAGAATCTTCATAACTGCATGGCAGACTTTTAAGTATTTTCCCTCCTCGTACAGAAACAACAACAAAAGAATAAATAAATCATAAAAAAAAACTCAACTGTCTAGAGAACCACAGTAGCAGAATGCAAATCTACAGGTGAAATCCAATATCTACAACAGCAAGCTGTTGATCTGTTTGTGTGCCTAAGACTCCCAAGGATTTGTGCTGCTACTCTGTCTGCTGCTAGAAATTACACATCCATTTATCTTCTTACTGTTTATCCCAGTGAGTGTCACAGAGGAGCCTGGAGCATATCCCCAGCGGCACAGGGCATAAAGCTGGGCTACAGCCCAAATAGGTGGTCGGTCCACATACACAACCATGCAATACAAGGCAGGTAATACAGAGATGCCAATTAACTGAGCTGCATGTCTTTGGACTGCAGGAGGAAACTGGAGCACCCCAGCCCTGGAGGTGTGAGGCAAGACTGCTAGTCACTGAACCACCCCTGGGTCACAACCAGTGGACGTTAAAGTCCAACGTGTATTCATTTAAGCTTGCAAGCCTTTTTTTAACAAGTTTACTGATTTTATTGGGACGATGTACAATGATACTTGAAACCAGGAAGATTCCAGCTTTTGAATTCAGGAGTTAGTTAGAAGTATTGTTCACCTATGGCTAACTTCAGGTAATGCTTGCATGGTGTGTATATAGACTGTAGCTAGTACTGTTTGATTTTCGCATATATAATATAATGGTTTAATAGCCTTTCCTTCCAAGGAGGAATAACATCGCTTTTGTACCTGGTGGCTAAAAGCACACCTGTTCCACAGTGGCCTGTGATATTTCTTTGCAGGTTTTGGTCAGACAGACAGCATGACTACAGCCAAGGGCTACAAGGACATAAGCGGTCACCATGTTGGTTGAGGGCGCAACACTGAGCATAAAAAAAAAAGTTTAGGAAACATGTGGAACCAAGATGGGCTGGGGACATGCAGTAGGGCTCTTAGTCGCTGGACACGTGGTTCTCGTTCATCAGTGTGTGCCAGCGCTCAATCTTCTTGTCCTTGTTCTTCAAACACTCGTACCAGTGCTTCAGACGCTCCCCTTTAGCTGTGATGCCCAATTGGCATCCTCCTAAAAGGGATGGGGCAGAGTGGCAGGACGTGATTCGACAGCACACCATGAATGGATGTTCTGACTCCACCCACCAGACTTACCAATGTAGTCGTTACACTTCCCAATGTCATAATCCCACACTGAGATATCGAGGGTTTTCTTTGCCAGCTCACTGTGCTTGATATCATAGCTGAATTCCTGCAATACAACCAACATGCTCTATGTGTGTTTGCAAATAATGGCATGCCAAAGTAGACATCAACCAGAGGACACTCCATGTTTGATTATGAGTGCTTAGTTGACGTTGTCAACAGGTCCCCTTAAAATTAATGCATCACATATACATATTACACATACATTGTGGACAAAAATCTCTTTTATAAATCTCCCCTCTTGTTGGAAAATTAAAGCCACACCAACAGAATCTTCATGTAAAATATAATTGTATAGTACAAATATATACGTGTGAATCCATGAAGTACAGTGCAGGAGCCAAACAAAACCACAAGACAGGAAACTCACCTCATTGAACTCAGGGTTCAGGGTCTTTTTCTTGATCTGTGTTTTGTTCTTCGCTTTTTTACCCATGTCTGGTTTCAGGCATCTGCAGTGTAGTGGGAGATGTGAAGTTAAGCATTTTTTCCTCATTTCCAGCACAGCTTAATTCACATTTTTTGTAACAGATTGCATAATGATGCTGATAACTATTTAAACTGGAATGAACAGCACGCAACAAAAACTGTTGTGTCCGTCCACCTCTCGTTGCTCTACTGTGACACCTACTGGTAGCGAGATGCCTGCAGCACCGTTAGTAGGACTGAGCATTTGAATGGTGTCAGGACACGCAACAAAACCTGCAGCTAGAGTAAATAGTGGTAAACAGTGCATGCGTCCAGAAAGCTCTCCAAATCTCCCAAGGTGGCCCAGATGTTCTGTGATGTGGGAAAGACCCACTTTAAGTGAATAGCTATTTGTAAATTTTTAAATGTACAGTGATGAGTAAGAGCACCTTACTAAATGCTGCAGTAGCCTGGGGCAGATATGGGGAGGGTACAAAGGAGCCCCCCAGGCACCTACATTTTGACGAAGGGGTCGGAATAGCCATTGGCATCCATGGCGGCTAGGTGTACGCAGCGCACCACACCCACGATGAGCCGATTCTGCTGGGTGCTGTACATGAGGGAGATGAGAATGCGGCCACGTTCTTCCACATCGCTGATGTCCTTCCCTGTCTGCCAGGGAGAAAGGCGCAGCCTGAACGGGGTTCAACACCGGCGGGCAGGGCCAAGGTCACCTAGCCGGACTGGGGGCCGGGGGCAAGACCAACATGCTGAAGCACTGAACAGGCATGTACTGGACGCACTCAGTGCAGCACGTTGGCACAACAACACACTTAAAAATGCTGGGACACGCTGAACAGAGACAGCGGACGCAGACACACTGACAGACGATAAAAGCTAGTAGTACAACGACGCTAACATTCCAATGCTACCACAACAGGGGCAGGCTGGGTAACAGCTCTCACCTCATCCTCATAGAGTGAAATGCCACGCGCCCCTCCCGCCGTTGCTGTCCGCTTCACCTGCGGGGGAAACAGCTGCTGTCATGTGACTGCCATGACGCTTGCCCGTCAAATAGAGCGGATGATGATGGGAGCACCTTTTACTTCTGTTAGACATCTCAGCATACATTTTCAGCTTTGTTACACTGGGAGGTCCAGGCTTGACACTTTTAATAGCAAAGAAAATATGGAGGGTAGTTTGGCCAGTCTCACAGGCACAGAAATCACAGAAGAGACCATCTTTGCTCGTTTTAGCCATTTCAACATGCCAATCACATACAGTGCTCAGCATGAATGAGCACATGCCCTTTGAAATGTAAGATTTTAATCAATAGCTCAGTGACCACAGGAACAATTATCAAAATTTTGACAAGACTGAGTTTTATAGAACATTTACTTAACTCATGAACATGAAAGTAAGGTTAATAATATAACTTAGATTACAAAATCTTCAGTTTTACTCAAATCAGGTGATGCAAAATGAATACACCCCACAACAAACACTACTACATCTAGTATTTTGTATGAGCTCCATGATTTTTAATGACAGCACCAAGTCCTCTAGGAATGGAATGAACAAGATGGCAACATATTGCAACATCTATCTTTTTCCATTCTTCAAGAATGACCTCTTTTAGAGCCTGGATGCTGGATGGAGTGATGCTCAACTTGTCTCTTCAGAATTCCCCATAGGTGTTCAGTGGGGTTCAGCTCAGGAAACACACTTGGCTACTGAATCACTTTCACCCTGTGCTTCTTCAGAAATGCAACAGTGGCCTTAGATGTGTGTTTTGGATCATTGTCATGTTGGAAAAGTGCATGACGACCAAGATCACGGAGTGATAGTAGCATCTTCTGTTTCAATATAGAGCAGTACATCTGTGAATTCATGACCATCAATGAAATGCAGCTCCCTGACACCAGCAGCACTCATGCAGCACCACATAAGGACACAGCCACCACCATGTTTCACTGTAGGCACCATGCATTTTTCTTTGTACTCCTCACCTTTATGATGCCATACAGTGAAGCCATCAGTTCCAAAAACATTTATCTTGGTCTCATCACTCCAGAGTATAGAGTCCCAGTGCTCTTCATCTTTTTCAGCATGGGTCCTGGCAAATTCTAGACAGGCTTTTTTGTGCATGAGCTTTAGGAGAGGCTTCCTTCGTGGACGACACCCATGCATGCCATTCCCCTGCAGTGTACGCCGTATTGTGTCACAGGAAACAGTCACCCCAGTTTGGTTTTCTACTTCTTTAGCTAACTGTAGTGAACTTGCATGGCGATTTTCTTAAGCCCATCTCATCAGTAGACGCTCCTGTAGAGGTGTTCACTTTCTTGTGTAAAGAAATTATTTCCTTTCTCAGGTCTTGTGACTTTTCTCTTCCGTGTGGTGCCATTGCTGACAGCATGGACTGGGAGGGGGTTTCTATGTTAAGTAATGCCCTTTCATATTCAAAATGCCTGTCTAATGAATAATTAGACTCACCTGTGGTTGATATCTCGTTAATTAGAATGTTGTAGTCTAAAATTTAGCTTTGCTCCTAAGACCTTCAATGGGATGTACTTATTTTTGCAACATGGTCTTGAATGATTTTGTTAGGACATTTTACTTTTTTGTGTGTGCAAATTAACAAATCTTGCTTGCAATCAATGAAGTATTTTGTAAATAGAAAACTGATTGTTGATTCTGAAAGGAAACTAAAGGTTTTCTGACAAATCTGTTGGGGTGCACTCATTTATGCTGAGCACTGTATATGTTACGGTCCAGTCTAGGTCAGGCCGGCTAGGGGAGGGGTGCCTTCAGGAACGGGCCAGGCCAAAATAACAAACAAAAATACTGAAAACATATAGGCTAAATAACCTACAAAGAAATAACCCAGTACATATAACTGCTCTGTCTCCCTGCCCACTCTGAAGCCCTACTGGCCTCCCCCCACCCACTTTCATGAGACTTATTAGTCACACCAAGCTGGTCATCTGACCTGAGTCTCTGAGGCCTTGCTCTGTGTAGTATAGATATAAATTCCTTAATCTCACTAGGAAAACAAAGATCAAGAGAGCAGTAAAGATGAGGAAGGGGTCATAATAGCCTTCTGCCTTTATCAGTAAGCTGGTTGGTTGTATCCAAAGTAACTTCAGCCTTAATAAAAACTTTAAGAACTCTGCACTTTAAATACAGTGAAAACCCTCCCCCTTGTTGTAAGTCGCACTGTGGTCCTGCGGCAACACTATTATCTGGCACTGTACGCATATATATGGATGGTATGACAAAGCCCATCGGCCTTAACTTGAGACCCTCCTGGACTGAGCAGATTCAGGGCTACCTTACCGGCACCACTCTCTCCAGACACACATTAAAGTTTTTCTTCTGGTTCATCTTCAGCTTCTTCAGGGCCACCCGCGTCTCACCAATGAATTCATTATGACCAAACTTGTCCTCATCACAGACGGAAATCCTGAAAATATAGTAAATTTAAACCAGTAGCATCTTTTACATTATGGCTTGATGTAGTTATACTTGAGTGACCCTATATATCTTGGTCAAAGAGTAACAGCACACTGCTAATACATTACCAGTGTGGACTTCCCCAAGGGTTCCCTGGAATGTTCTGGAAGTTAGCATGTAAAGACACTCAACATTGTAGTAAATGATGCTGCAAATTCTGGCTTTGATTATTTTTGATTACCTCCTCATGTAGATCAACATATTCAAGTTCTCACCGACTGGTAAGAACCATGTAACCGGCAGTCACAAATATCCGACGTGCTCAATCTGTTAAACCCCATTGTGACTCCTCCGTGATCGAAAGGCACGACACTCAGGTGAACAGGCTACTGTAAAATGCTCTCCGTACGTCAGAGAGGCAGATGCAGCAGAGTGGGCACAGGAAGTAGCAATGAGTAAGAACCTTATACATTTCACGACATGTTGTGCTTGTATAACTATGTACATGACAAACAAAGGAATCTTGAATCTTGCTTGACTGGAGACCATCTGCTAAAGCCGTAAAAATGATGCTAATCCTGTAGGGCTCATAACCTAAATGTTACACAAATCCAGAAGAGTCAATCTAGGGTACATCTATAGTATTTGTGATAAAACGGCCTAGAAATGCCAGTTCCCTGGGGCTTTAAAGCTGAAGACTCCAAATATTTTAGCCTTAAAACATCTTTTTATACACGACAATTGTGCCACATAACGGCTGCAGCTTCTTTGAGAAGTCGGTGCCTGTGACCTACCATCAAATCAAAGGTGGTACTTTTGGAAGCCAGAAGACAATCCAGAGCTATGGAATAAAAGCATTTGCTGGGCAGCTAGCTGGGCTGTACAAAGGAAGAACGCCCCTCCCCCCGTCAGCTCACCGTAGTGTCTTACGCTGCATGTCCTCATCGGTCAGGCCATGGTACACCAGTGTCTCGTTCCAGGTCGGGTTGCGAGTGTTTCGCAGAGTCTTGGTGCGTAGCTTGGTGGACTGAGCATGACAGGAAAACAGGCTGTGTTTTCACTTGGTGTGGAAATCTGCCACCAAAGATCATGACTCCTGCTTCTGTAGAGCAAAACTTGTGCTCCAAAAACAAGTATCTTTTCACCACCGTCCCTAACCCTAACCGTAACCTCTCTATTTCTTACCATTGTGCAATTGCACACTACGAACTTTAGAACCTGTAGCCTGGTGAACTGGGCTTTGCCCAACTAACTAACTTCTACCCACAATGCACTGCAGTAACTCCCACAGAGAACAGTTCCCTTCTAAGGGGCTAAACAGTTGTTACCTTGCTGGCCCCTGGCAGTAAGTGTAGCTTGACATAGGGGTCCGCAAGCCCATTGGAGTCCATTGGCTTTAGTCCCTGGGTAAAAAAACACAACTTATCATTAGTTTACCTTTTATTACATCAATAGAAACTATCCCTGGGTGACTCTTACATTGTAGCCTTCCAGACAAGCATGAGTGCCTGAAGAACATGTAGGTTTAATTACACTAATCATCAAGCAGAGCTCAGATTACAACCAAAGCCCCAGAAGTTCATGTGACCCCCAAAATACCTGTCCTGCTTGAGTACACCAAGCTGCTCTACCCAGAAACTGCCTCTAGTGAAGCCGTACAGCTGTAACTGTTATGAAGAGATTTTTAGCAGCCACCCCCTATCCAAGGTGTATGTGCTTATCTATATAAGATAAGACTTTGAGATTCTTCATAAGATTTTGTCAGAAGGTGGAGTCAAACCCACACCTTCAACCAGAGACCAGAAAACCCATCACTACAGACAGTACTGAAGCTTGAGTGGGGCACCTTAGTCCACTTAGTCATCCTGACACTGGTTGTACTTATCAGTGCCTCTGTAGCCCTGGTGTTGCACAGATTTTGCTAAAAATTTAAACCTGGAATTTGACATGAAAAATTAAGATTAACTGAAGCAGAAACCAGAGGAAATAAACACAATCAACGGTTCTGAGTATGTGCTCCAGCTATTATTAGCTTGACATTCATTTGAACTGCTTCACATTATTGACTCCAAAGCGTGTTGGATCTAGAAGGATCCATATATCAGGAATGGCGGGGCCAAAGCCCTCATAATGTCCAAGCAGGTGCGGTGGGGTGGCCGTTGCCGGAATAGGGTGAGAACGTTCCGCTCAGGCGTTCGTCTTTACCTTGGCTTTCATGATGTTGCAGTGCAAGCTGCTGTTCTCCTGCTCATAGAGAAGGCTGAACTCAAGAGAGCCCAGAGTGGCTGAAATAGAGCCAAAGAGGAGTAAAAGAGTAGAAACTCCAGTATACGTATAGAATGTAGGCCAGAGAGGGCAAACAGGTCAAAGCACAACACCAGTTCAAAACGCAACTCTGAGACGTACAGGCCAAATGTCAACTACAGCTAAAGTGGCATGAACAAATGACAGTGTGGATTAAAGAAGGTCAGTCATTGTACACAGGGGAGCCACCAGAGATGTTGGACCCCATGAAAGCATATCATATTGGGCCCCCGACCCAGACCAATCTAATTATGTTTTAAATTTTTTAGGGCCCCTGTCATTCGTTTAAACTTTCCTTCCCTTGACGATACCCTTCATTGTACAAAACATACTGAACAAAGCTCAAAGTTTTTTTTTACAGTAAAATGTACAATCTGCTCGTTTCTAAAGGAGAAATACTAGACCAGATAAACCACAGAGGGCTGAGTGAGTTCAAAAGTCAGAGGCTAACGTTTTCTCAGGAAACAGCTCGCCTTACTTGCTTCGTCCGAGTCATAGCTGTTGGCCTCCTCCTCTTCATCCTTCTCCGGAGGCGGGGGCTGGTGCCGTGCAGGGGCCCGACTGTAAGCTGCGGCAGGCTGTCGCCTCTCCTCCTGGACACCAGGTGGCGCTCTTTCTTCTCTGAGGGGAGGTGGTGCACTGGAGTAACTGGGCTCCCTCTCCAGTGGGGCTGGCAGGAGAGAGAATTTGGTCATGGCTCGCTCTCCACTCAATTAAAGCATCTATGTGCCAGTGGGCTGCAGTTTTTAAGTCTCTTTAACTGTTTGATTAATTATCTCTATGCTGGGTTTGTGTTGTACTGAAAATATTTGATTAAAAGGTGGTCTGAGAACCAGAAGAGCTTTTTTTCCATTATGTAAGCTAGATGGTTACTTTCTTATTTAACACAAAAATAACTTACAAATGGAGAGTAACACTATACATTAGTCTATGTTTACAGAGTAGTAAGGGGTTAACATGTCATCAGTAAAATGACATATTTAAATCCTTCTAAAGGACTGTTGTACGATTGGGGGGAGCACCTGGTGCCCCAGGGCCACCTGGGGTCTCACCCTGCTCAGACATGGCTGAAGCTGCCTGTGTCTGGGGTGGTCTGGAGCTCTGCACGGGGACAGCCCGCTTCAGTACCACAGGGCTGCCCTGAGCCTCGTCGCTGCTCTCTCCACGGTAGAGACCTCGCCCTGGCTGCACATCACTGGGCTTGGGAGGCACAGGAGGATACCCCCCCCGGCCTGAGGGCAGTGCATCTGCAACACACACGCACACATTCAGGTACATTTTGTACATACTGTCTACTGGTGTCTTTAGGACACTGACCTGACATAATCATGCACTCAGTGTAGGCTTTCATACAGGAAGGGATGCAGAAAACAAAAAAACAAAGCCACAGTGAGGGGAATTATTGCAACATGCAATTTTATCACCCCTGTCACTTTTGGTCTTGTAGGTCATCTTCTAGAATCTATGTAGATCACTATATAGGGAATCAGTCAATGAAAGAAGACGACATTTTCGGAGGCTGCATTCCAAGATGGTCTATGCTGGTATCCTAGCAACCTTTGACAGCTGACATTTGCAAATAGCAAAATAGGGTGACAACATAAATGGAATAAGGGCGATAAAGTGATGGAGGTGTAGGCCCATCATTTATTTATCATTTTTAATTTATCATCATATTATTATATTATTAAATTATTTATCATTGAATTTCAGCATCAGTCACCAGTATCATGTTATGTTTTAAAATCCTGACATGTTTATACTAGTGTAAATAGCCCTCTAGTGCCATCTCCTTTATATATCGAGCAGTCATTTGCCAATGGACGCCACCTTTGCACTGACTGATCGCAGTGCTTCTCAACCCGGTCCTCGGGGACCCTCAGACAGTCCATATTTTTGCTCCCTTCCAGCATACCTGAATCAAGCAATCAAACAATACCTGGGATAGGAGTGACGGGTGCTGGGATGGAGCAAATGTGGACTGACCGGGGCTCTTTGAGGACTGGGCTGAGACACATCAATTTATGGTATACATGGAGCATTTCAGTGTATATGGTTTCTACACTACAATTTGCAGTGTATTGTGGGTATTTTATAGTGCACTATGTAGTGACATAAACACAATATAGTGTACTCTTAGGGAATGGGAGCCATATGTGTGTGACACCACTGCTGATGGGTCGGGGTGGGTCTTAAGCGGGCAGAGCCCTGGGCGACGTGGGCTGAAGGGGCTGGCTGCTCACCTGTCACCTGCTGCTCAGAACTGTGGCTATGGCTCTCCACTGGGCCTAGGCACACATACATGAACTTACCAGAAGGGTATAGGTTCTAGTCCCCGAATGGACACTGCTGCTGACTCAACTTGAATCGCTTTGGTGAAAGTACCCAGCTGTGTATATGTGTAAATTGTTTGCACCGTATTTGAAAAAATTGATAAAATAAAATACAGTGTCACCCGATATCATCTCACACTATCGTAAAAAACCCTGGTTGGTCATGCAGCTCCTTTCATCATCTACCTTCAATTAATGTCACACTGAATATCTATGAAATATAAAAAATACAATTTATCATTTAATTAGTACACTATATTGCCAAACGTATTGGGACACCCCTCCAAATCACTGAATTTAGGTGTTCCACTCACTTCCATGCCACAGGTGTATAAAATCAAACATCTAGGCATGCAGACTGCTTCTACAAACATTTGTGAAGGAATGGGTCGCTCTCAGGAGCTCAGTGAATTCAAGCATGGTACCGTGATAGGATGCCACCTGTGCAATAAGTCCATT
>JAAGVU020000040.1:36126029-36167100 GCA_011763525.2 Mormyrus iriodes
CCCTGAGACCACCTCACACCCCAAAATCTATACATATCATCTGCCAGACAGAGAGGGGACCCCCACCCTGAGACCACCTCACACCCCAAAATCTATACATATCATCCATCAGTGGGCTCTGACTGTGCCACATACCGTCAATTATGAAGAACCCAGTCAAAGAATTATAGCGAGACAGACGGTAAGTGAGCGGTAGGGGGAGGGACGCAAAAACAACGAAACACCCCTGACAGGAATGTCTAGGGTTGATTGCTGTAGTCCTCTATTCAGTCTCTGATCTCCTAATCTGGGGGAGTGCAGACAGGCGCCTCAGACATCAGGCAGGCTGGTGAAACACCCCTTGCTGTGTGACACAGGCACAGCGCTAATGAACGAAGTGGTCAGGGGAAAAGGCGGGGGGGGGGGGACTACGGGCCAGCTGCTCGCATCCATCGAGGAGAAATAGAAGTGGTGCCATACAGGAGCCGCTGTCTCACGGAAATCAGCACAGAGGGTGAAAGGATGAGAAGTGAAGTGGAAGCAGGCTATAATGGGGGCCAGAGAAATAATCTAGATTTCATAACTGATCACCAGTTCAGGTTATAAATAGTTATCATAAATCTGCTGGTGAGCAACAAAAACCAGCCTGGTCTGCTGGGGATTTACACTAGGGAGGAGAGGAACTGCGGACAGGTACCAGAGTACAGGCCTGGGGGGGTCAGGTTGTTGCTCGTAAAGGAAAAGCAACCCCCCACCATCTCACACAGCCATTAAGAGCAATTGGGGGTTAAAGGTTCACAATGGATTGAACTGAAAATCAGAAGCAGTGCGAGCAAAGCGGTTAGTCACTGCATGACTTAACCGTGTTGCCAGGACACGAAACTGGCAGGAATTAAGCCGTTACTGAGGCACAGTTTCAGCTGGCACAGACTGACAATGAAAAGAGCACAGCTTTGTGTGTTATGGTAGCTCAGTGGGCACCACTGCAGTCTCCTACTCTTAAAGATGTTGGGTGTGATTCCTGTCCCCAAGTCTGTGGGTACACTTTGCATGGTCTCCCAGTACTAGCATGGATTTCATCCTATGAGCTCAAAACATGCGTTTTTGTGAATTGGTATGTCTGATTTTCCCGTTGTGTACAAGCACATGCCCTGTGATGCGCTGGCATCCCACCCAGGATGTCCCCCTACCTAGTGCCCTGTGCTGCCTAGGACAGCCTGCATTCTCCCTGTACCAGATAAGAGGCTGTGGACGATGGGCTAATGGCAGAGCTGAATCCCCTTCCATGCTTATGGTGTTTCTCCAGAAGTCTGGCAGGAAGAGCTGAGTAGATGAGGAGATTCACCACAACTGGCACTAGCAAAGCGGTGCGTTCCGGAGGCTTTATCCTTTGTATGCATATTGTAACCACTTTGCTCAATAAATTACCGGAGGGGCAAACTGGAACTGCTGGTCTGACTGACACGGTAACACAGAACCCTCCTTGTCGGGCCCAGGCCACCAACGCATGTTAGCCGGAGAATGATTCAGCGTACTAGGCGATGTTCATTTACAAGGATGATTTCCACTCCATCTCCACAAGTAGAACTTAGACCTCTGTGTCCCTACATTTACCTGCCATGGGGGCGGGGGGGGCACCTGGCCTACAGTACCTGGGAAGGGGGAGGCAGGTCTTGGCCTTTTTGAATGTCCCCCCCCCGTCCCTTATTCCCAGCAATGGTTTGTTCATCCTTGGCCCCCAGTAGCTCACAGCAACGTCCTGCTCAAACATCCTGGAACTGCCTGCATACTCTGTCCCTGTCCACAGGTTTCGTGGGGGGGGGGGGGTCCTGGTCTCTTTCCAACCCAAAACAGCTCTGTACCTTCAGTCCTGTCTGTAGCTTGTCTTCACTGACCCAGAACAAAAGCCTAACCTGCATAAAGAGCCATTTCCTCACTCACGGCACGTCATGCACTTTCACAGCATAATTCTCTCTCTCCTGCTGGATATTTGCATTTCGTATTTAACTCTGATTTATACTAAAACGAGAATAAGCACAATACCTTATCTGGGGTTTCTCAAGTAGATTAATGAGATTCCGAGATCAATACAAATTCAGTTTATTTGGCAATCAATTTTGGCCTTATTGCTCATTCATCCATCTCCCACATTAGGCAGTCCGTGCAGGCTGGGCACTCCTCGGCCCTTGGGTCAGGTTGGATGTTATCTGACGTGTCCGGGGAGCAACGCATTTGTGGCTGGCTGCTCGCCCCAAGAGAATACAAACAACTGCCATGGCTGGGAATTCGAGTAGCGGAAGAACTGATGACAAATGGAGCCCAATTCTCCTTCCAAAGCGCCAGACCACAGGGGCCACATCTTTCCAAATAGCCCAGCGGTGATATAAAGCAGGCAGCTGTAAATTACCTACAACTCAGAAGCAGGACGGGGGAGGACAGTCAGTGTTTTTATGCCAGGATTATCTATTATTGATTGACCATCTTTCTGGTACAAAGAGGAGCTTTGATTGTAATGCCCATGGAAATGAGTGTGCCAAGTGTAAACAGCATGCCACTGCATGCAGCCACGACCTCCTAAACGATCCCGTTATGGGCCGGTCCGGTCGAGCCACAGCCTTTAAAAAAAACAAAAAAGCATCCACGGTGCTCAGTGGTGACATGTGTCAACCATCTCCAAACAGGGGTACCTGCTGTGTGTCCACACGGCTGACGGCGCTACTCTATCCCGCTAATGGCGCGAACTGGAAGAGAGCAACAGCTGGTGAAAACATCCCGTTCGCACATCGGTCTGTCAGCACTGCTGCTTAAGCGAAGCCGATCGGAACCCATTTTCATAGGAAGTACAACGTGGGATTTTCAGAAAGGGGACACCATGGGGGCAAAGCCTGCCAGGGCTTATGTGGACCTCTGTTTATGTCCAACTATGACTAGATAATCAGGCTCGGGGATGTAACAGGAAGAGCATCTTCCTCTGGGAAGACATGGGTAGCAATGGGGGAACTGTCCAAGACCAGGGCTGAGGGAGAGTGTGTTGGGGATTGAAAGGTGATTGCCACACACACACACAGATACACACACAGACACACAACGGGCACCATATTCAACATTAGCCACCGGCAACACAGCCCTCCACCATTCTTACCATGTCAGTGGTACACGCTTGCCAACTCATTATTGATTTCTCTGTGTGATTCCCATAAAAATGTGCTCGCCAGACAAGCCTCCATGTTTGGGCTGATAAAGTGGGCTTCCCCCTTCTGACTCCCAACACAGCAGCCCTAACCAAATCCCTGCCCTTATCTTCAGAGCACTGTGATCGCTTAAGCCAATGGAGTACGAAAGAGTTTGATATTGGAGGGGTGACACAATGTAATAATTTAAATACAAATGTCTGTTTGTTTGAGGGATAATGAAGCAAAATTAGATACTGGGGGGACCTGCTGCCCCCTACCTCCCAGTTCCTATGCCCCAGGCTTAAGCCAATGGCATGAGCTGATGTCCTGCGCCCTGCGGTTGCTCAAGAGAGCCAAAGCTGCATCCCTGCTCAGTGCTGAATCCCCCCTTAATCACTCCCGCACAGCAGCAATATGACATTAATTCTCACTCCACGGGCATAAAAGGCTTCTGTCTTAATGACCAATTAGGAGAGAACAGGAACTGTGGCAGGTCCACAACCATGATTAACTGCAGCGATGCGAGTGACTGTGCTCAGATCCCGCTGTCAGCACACCGAGGTCCTGGGGAACAGGTAAGAAAGGTAAATATGGCCGCCCCTCCCCCCAGGGCCAGACACACAAGGATAGCAATGTCCGTCATATGTTGCCAGGCAGAGGGATGCTAGTGGCTCATGTGCTGTTTTTCATGGCAACATGCAGGGTGAAGAGGTGCGTGCTGCTCGCTTGCACACGGAGCAACTTCATCCTCTGCCCGCCATTTTAGCTACTCCTACCTGAAGACCATTTCAGACACAGGCAGAGCCTGCTCTGTGATTAAGGAAAAGAAGCACTTTGGGCAAAATGCTAATCATTTAGCAAATATCTGGAAGCCAGCTCGGGCACAGCACAAAATCTCATTATCCGCCTGCCAACGAGTGTCTCAGAAGATCTAAGAGGAAACGGACAGCGGAGGTGAGCAAGTACGACATTGAGTGGCAGGTGGTTCGGCCAATAGGGGGACCACCAATCAACCAGTGTAGATTACTGGTTCTGGTGGATGGTGAGAGCAAGCTGCCCCTCCCCCGAATGAGGCCTTTTGAATTATTCATGACCCTACTTACAGTTGCAGCGCTTCTCACGTCCATCAAGTTCTCAGAGAGAATTTTGCTAATTCACCTGTTTTGTTGTATGGCCGTCCATAACTCCAGCACTGGGCCATGGCGGGCCTGGAGCCTTTCCCGGGAAGCATAAGGCAGGGGATGCCAGTCGCTCACAGTGACCATTCCATCTAAACTCACCCAGCATGTTTCTGGAAAGCGAGAGATGGAACAGGTACAGGCATGTGGAGAACATAGACACCCCACATGGGGGGTCATGAATAGGACCTGGGGAGCTAGGGGCAAGAATAGGACCAACATAGCTGGAGGTGTAGGGCTACAGTACTGCCGACTGAGCTCCGGCGTCGCCCTTGTGGACACAGCAGGCGATGAAGAGAAAAGGCTGGAATGAACAACACTGGCTGTTGGACACGGTCTCATTCTGCCATGTGAAGTGGTCAGGCACGGACCTGGCCGCTGAAAGAGACGTGGCCGACGGAAAGCGGTGAGAGTGACGAGTGACGCATGGAGCGGGACACGGTTTTTCCGGCGCACAAAATTAGAAGTGGGACCATCTGCGTGGCCATCTGTCGGGAGCGAGGAGCCACCTCGCCATGCGGCAGCGGCAGGCGGGCAGGCAGGCGGGCTCCCCGGGAGAACCGGAGCACACGGCCACTTCGAGAAGGACCTTCCAGAAGAGTCCGTCAGTCCAGCTCAGTTAGAAAACAACTCGATCCTCCTGGGACCAATAAACTCTGACATATGTGTGTGTTTCTCTCTGCCTTATCCTCTGTGCCAATCTAGGAATGTGAAATGGGAGTAATTCTTATAATACTTGTAATATTTCCTGTCACTTTCAGCTTTCCACACATCCAGGAAAGGATTAGCAAAAAGTTACCGCAAGCTTGACCACAATGAGCAATACTTACATGCTCCCCCCAGGATATTATATATCCTTCACTCTCCCCTGCACCAGTGCCCCAATAGTACCCTAAACACTAACAGGCTGGGGGCCACAGTCAGCAGCTCACATTTATTCAGCAATAAGCCCCAACATGATATTCATTAAATCCCCGTGGTTTATTTGATCATCACAGCCACACATCTAAGTATTTATTACTCATAATGCCTGGTTTCAAATCTCCGATTTGTCAATGGATTGTAGAGGACAGGGAGGGGGTATTTCTAATATACCGAATGTCATTCCTATTTAATGCAGCTGGTGCACTGGACAGTTTTCAGATTTTTAAAATGTGCTCGGGCAGCTGGCGCTCAACAGCCAGGATGCCAACCAAAGTCGCAGGGTGTCACCAGCTGATCTGCGCAGGCGAAGCAGACTCTCATGGCGCATCAAACACTCTACCGTCCGCCAAGCCACAGTCCTCCGTTTGGAGGCAGGCACGGATGTGGGCGGCTCAGCCTCGGTTAGCGAACGCCAGCGGCGATGCAAGACACTCCCAGAGGGAACTTAAACTAAAAAGTAGCCAAAACAGGAACAAATTAAAAGTGTTGAAGCAGTGCTGGTCTGTCATGCGTCCTTAGCAGGGTGTCCACTGCCTTGTGGGAAAGGCTCCGTGCTCAGCATTGGATAAGCGGGGGGAAGACAGATGGATGGGTGGATTGTGGAGTATGATCATGCCACTAGCAAATCTGTTCAGTTTCTACCTCAACTGTGATACTTTTACCAGCAGTAAATGTTACCTGTAAACTTTGGCATCACTCTGGAACAGGCTGTTAGGCCACAGATGGAAACTTGGGTAGGTAGTCAGGGTTAAGAATAAACTGCTAGTATAGTGGAGGGACTAGAGAAAACCCTACCAGTAATGACTTGGCAAGCAAGACAGGCTGCAGGAATGGTTGCGAAGGGTTTCTGGTGATGAAGGATATTTTCATTTTCCTCCCAGTTTTGTGATTCCCAGCCTTTTGTACATACTTAACTATCTCACCTGATCCATGATCTCGTTCTGAGAGATGTGTGATTCTCTGCTTTACAGCCCTGGTCCACAACCCCTCCCCCTAGCAAACCAAGACTTGCAGGCTTGCCAACTAGCCAACAGGGCTGTCTGGCCATAAAGGTGCCTGGAGGGTTTTCACTCCTGATGTCCTCAGTAGAAGAGTGCCAGTTTGTTCGCTCCCTTGGGCAACATGGTCGCTGGCCAGCACCAAAACCTCATTCCTGCACACTTATGAAATCGTTTCACATTAGCAGCTCTGTGGCCGTGGAGCTCGCATGTTCTTCCTAACGCTGGCTGGAGTCTCCTCTGGGTACTTGACTTTTCTCCTCCAGTCCAAAGGCATGCAGTTCAGGTGAATTAACATCTCACAGGTGATAATGTGTGCCCATCCAGGGTATGGTCGGCCACATGCCCTGTGCTTGCTTGCGTAGGAACCAGGCTCACCTTAACCCTGTACCTCACAAGCAGCAAAGACACTAACAGTGTCTGATCAGAAAAGCCACCTGAAAAAATCCAGAATCAAAGCAGAATCTAGCTGTGGGAGGAAAAAGAGCAGGAACAGACAGAGAGCTGAAAACTTGTGCCCTATTTCCCCTGAACGTGCACAAAAATACGTTTATGCAAGTAGCACCGATGCGACATGTTATATTTAAATGCTTGGCTCTAAATAAAATAACACTGTGTTGCTCAAACTCTCAAAGCACAGACATGTTTTAGGTGTGTGGGTGTTTCAGAACAAACACTTCTTTAATACATAACTGAGATTCATGAAGTTTTAGTGAAATTTTTACCAACTTTGTCTTGAAACAATTAAAAAAACAGGCGACGCTCCGATGCAGACGTAGACATACAGACACTCCTGTTTCAGAGCATTGAAAGGAGCTCAGAAAACACTGCCGCATCGATTTTAAGCGCGATTTTTCAGTGCGCCAGGTCACCCCAGTTAAAACATGCTGTATATTAATAAAGCATTAACAGTAATTAATCTCTCCAAATTCACTGCGCAGTTTACTGGCGGCTGCATTTGCTGCAAAATCGGTATTTGCAATTTATTTCCAGCTGTTGTAGATAGAATAGATATCTTATTTAACAAAATCCTACCTCCGACATCCTAGAAAAAAATGTAGTCTTTTATGAGGGGGGGGGATACATAGAAATGGAATAACCATGTGTCACATGACGTATTTCATAATTCACTCCAAAATTTTGTAATTATGTATGAGGTCAGCTTTTGACATCCTAGTCTGTCGTACCTTGTTAAACCATAAGTTTGTCTTTAAGTAACTGGCACATATCCATTACTTATTGTGTAACGAGAATCTTCTCTAAAAATATGAAAATCCAGTACACAGTAGTTAATAATACAGCTGGGAGTAGAGACTAATACAAGTCCAGTGTCGTCGCATCGTGTTGGCAAAAATCGAGTGCGAGAAACCCACCATGAAAGTCAGGCATACACGAAGAAGCCAAGCGAACACAACACTTTTGAAAGGTTTCTCTTTTTAAATAAGCACTTCTCTGGGTTTCGGCCACTGTCCCTAGGTAAACTGCCCCTTGAGGTTCCCTACAGGCCAGCAGCCGGCGGAAACGGGAACAGCTTCTGCGCTTAATTATCTTTGTAGGCTTTTGCGGAAAACGTGACATATTGAGGTGCCCTGTCATGTCATGGACTGCAGTAACCAATCTCCGATTTGATCCAGGTACTCTGGTCCCCTGATGATGTCAAGCACGCATATATATATATATATATATATATATATATATATATATATGCGTGATCTGTAGAACAAGTTGGTATATATAACCCCGGTACCGCATTTCAAACTTGCGCTTTAAACTTGGATTTTTCAGTATAAAATTAACCCTATCCCATGTCCGTGACCAGTACGTCGTGCACCGAATAAAGGGAAAAAAACTTCTGATAAAGTATGTGCGATAAAAATCAAAGATGCATAACAACTGAAAATGAGTTTATCTGCCGGCAAATGGTAACCTTTTAAATAATGCAAATAGAGAGTGCCGTTATTCGCCAGAGTATTACTTTTCTCCTTCACCCGTTTTATATCAATTACGTCTGTTCAGCCATTACAATTACATGTTACTTTCACCGAGTAATACAGCATTCTCACCCACCTATTACTGCAATACTGTCTGTATCAGTATATGTACTATCTTACTAATAACATCAGTTATGTTTAGCTCCTTACCTGATGTCATCCAACAGGAAACTTGGTCCCCAGACCTTCAACAAACAGCCCTAACAATTATGGCTACCTGCTTCTCTTTTGCTTCCTCTTTTTCTCCTCTATTATGTCCACTCTGTCTCTGTCCCTCATCCTCGTCTGATCAGCCCCCTCCCTCTCTTAATGCCTCCGCATAAACGAGTGGCAGAGAGCCTGGGAAAGGAAGGGGGGTGACTAATGGCCACACGGACCGCATAGGCACAAGGAAGGATCCGCAGGAACGGCAGGTATTAACAACAGCAAACAAGAGGGCAGACATCCAGAAGGCGCCAAGAGACTCAAAATACCTTGGGTATCTCTGTTGGGTATCGCTGGCGTCTGCAGAGACTAGTGTAGCACAGCTGCCAGGCTTGTGTCAGGCCATCAAAGATCTCACAGGCTTCAGCAAGAGCTCACACCGCAGCGCCCCTGGCACTGCATCTCAATATAAATTCCGACAAGGGAGTAGGCGGGGGGTGTGGAGGGGGCAGTAGCATGTCCCTCTCAATATCTAAAAGCTGCTAATTTAGTATGCATGTGTAGGGCGGGCTGAGGCAGGAGATTTTTTTCCCAGGTGAAAACCTACACGCATTGATTCCAGCGTCCGTAAAATTGCAGTTATTAAAGTGTCCGCCCCTCTTCTCCAAATCCCAAATCCTACACCCTGTCAACCTTTAGACAAAGGAAAAAAATGAAAGAAAACCATGCACGGAGACTGAAAATCAATTGCTCAGATATAACAGACTGCAGCATACTGCATAGAGGTGAGCTGGATGAGCGGTGCCGAGTTCATGAATGAATTTTACAACGTATTCTT
The DNA here is from genome assembly GCA_011763525.2 of Mormyrus iriodes. Classification (NCBI taxonomy): domain Eukaryota; kingdom Metazoa; phylum Chordata; class Actinopteri; order Osteoglossiformes; family Mormyridae; genus Mormyrus; species Mormyrus iriodes. The sequence continues at coordinate 36,135,255 of JAAGVU020000040.1, forward strand.
GGCTGTCGCAACAGCTTTTTTGCCAAGCTCATTTCACCAGATGATAACGAGCTAACACTCTTCACAGTATTAAAAACGTCAGTGCATGGATCGCTTTGCAGTAAGAGAATGCGCCTCTGTTGCCTTTGTTGAGAAATCTGGGTTTTAGAGCAAACCATAACCACACCATCACGTTTTAACTTGATTGATGAAGTAGGTGTGCAAATTGCCACGATAATTGATTAGAAAATCTGGGTTTAAAAGTATAGAAGACAAAAAAAAATCTTAATCAAACTGTGAAAGAACTGCACGCAAGATAATTGTTAAAATGCAATTCATTTCCCAACAAAGTGGGTTTCCATTCATGTCGGCTTTGCAGGTTTCATTCGGACCAGGCTCTCAGTCCGTTCTCCAACGGAGAGCATTTTATTTCTTTTAATCTACAGCCACCCATCCACCGATTTGTAGTTCATTAATCCATGCAATTGTTCTCTTCCAATAACCACAAAATTGTTTAACGGTATCACAGGAAACGTCTTAAAGGAAAAAGCAGGAGTGGGGAGCAGGGGAAAGCCCACTTACCACTGATTCAGACCACTCTAGGACGAAGATCTCAGCAATTATGCGGTCGTATTTCGCACGGCCAGAGTCGGCGGTGAGAGGCGTGCAATGCGCATGCAACAACTGCCGGGCGAGCGCTCCAGTAGTCCGCGGGCGGTGACACCTCCGAACCGCGCTGCACCGCCTCCGATCGCGGAAAGCGGCGAGCCCGTGGCGCCCAGGGAAGGAAACCCCTGAATCAATCGAAGCGAGGAAAAAATGTGTCATCAATGGACTCCTTATTCTAAGCAGTGGCAACGACACCATTCCCTTACCCTGTCATTTGGTGAAAATTTGATTATATTCTCAACTGATTTCTTCGCAGATTAGATAGATAGATAGATAGATAGATAGATTTTAAACTTGTATATGAGTGTCAAGATCGTACAATTTACCCTTTACATAATAAAAGATGCGCGTGAATTTAATCCTGTGTAAGGCAATTACTCCTCTACTAATGTGTATTGTAGTGGTAGGTTATCGTGCTCAGACTCTCATGCCAGAGATTTTAATACAAGCTTACTGTTCAATAAGCGCTTTAGAAGTTCATTATTTATATCTAAATTCCCATAAAATACATTCTAAGCAAATTAAGAAATTACACGCTTAATATCTTTATAAATTACATATTCTAGTTACAGCTTCGCTCTTCCACACTTCTTCGAATGAACAACACTTTTCGTCAACCGATATGCTTCAAACAAGTTTGAAAACCTCACATGGGGGTGAATTCAGGTAGACTGGAACAATCTGTGTAACTCTGAATTATGCAGTATACTTTGTCATAAATCCGATACTTCAGGATAACATATTTTAGCTTTTGAAATCTCCAAGGTGTTGTGCAATAAAAAAAAGTACAGACAAAATATTTACAGGGAACATGAAATACAATTTTTGTGCTTGGATCTGGGACAACTAAGTAAGTAATGTGGGACAATCACGTAGCCCCATACTAATATCTCCTTTGTTGCCATTTAATTTAATTTAAACCACTTAATTTTAAAATATTTAAATAATGTCATAATGTAAAAATATTGAGTCATAGATAAATCAAATAACATTTCTTTTGTCAGGCCTTGATTTGCAAGTAAGTAAATGTTTTTCATTACATCAGTTCTAGATTGCTGAAACAGATGAGATTTCCCTTTTCAGCTTTTGGTGAACAGAGATGAGCAACAAATCACACGATTATTTCAGAAACACACAGTCCTTGTATGTGTGGGCTTCTTCGTCATCCGTGGTTCTCTTCTGGACTCATGAGACCATTGGTGGCATATCACACAGAGAGTCTTCAATATATTTAAGGTTCTTCTGGTCCCCATAACTCCTGCAGACTCCACACAGAGCCTCCATCTCATTTCGTAGATTACATTCCTTGTTATCCTTCGTCTTTGTCTCTTTCTTTTGGTCATTCGTTTTCCGCTTTGAGTGTTTTCTTGGCAAGGCATGGTCGCTGCAGTCCGAGTCACTGGATAGATTCCACTGCCGCTAAAGCCCGCTTTGCAGTTGCTAGGAGTTCTTGTGTTACCCTAGTCCTCTTTAAAACAGATGCAGAAACAGTGCCCCCTGGAGGCGTTTCAAACCGCATTCCCCGGTGAGGTATCAACCCTCCAGGCTCCGGCGGTGCTTGAAAAAGCGACCAGTGTGCCGGCCCCCGAGTGTAGGTGGGGTGTTAAACACATGACATGGAAACTGTTGTTTCTCACTGGGGTCAGAAACTCAGCATTGAATTCATGTGAGGTGTCCATGGAGCATGTGTGGCTATGGATCGCCCTGGAAGACAGGAAAATAACTATAGTATAAAAAAGTCGTATTGTATAAAGAAGTCGTGACTGTGGTGTTTGGCAGGCACATGTGGTGCCTGGTGGTGCCTGAGCACTGACCCCTTTTGCCCAAACAATTGAAAGTGACCCATTTGGATAATCGAGGGGACCTAAACCATGTACCACCCCCCCTTCTTTTTTTGCTTCAGAAAGTCTGTGCATGGCAGTGGTGTTTATTAGGGACCCATGAAGCCACTCATCCATTATTCTTTGAAATGGTCAATATTGATCTATTCTATTAATGCTGGAAAAGGATGAGGCGTCTCCCCTATTTCGTCTCCTGTTGGCTCATGGCAAGAAGGGCATCTGGGGCCTCATTTATCAAACTTTGAGTAAATTTCATCATCAAAAAAAAATGTAAAAAATGAAAAAAATGCATACAGACAAAAAAAGTCAGATTAGTCAAACCTGGGGTACGCACGTGTCCTCTGGGAAATGTCGAAAGCATCTTGTAAATGTGAGGGGTGCGTGAGCATGACCAGTTGCCACCCACAAATTATCATAAATGATCAATGCAAATAATCTGTGTGCTCATATAATATGCAAATCAAGCATTTCCTGTTGCCAAGTCTGATGATAGTGACCGAAAAAAAAGACCAAGAGGAGGAATTTTGAATGGTTTGAGGCTTGACAAAATATTGGGGGCCAAAGCACATCTATCACAAAAAAGTACGGACATACAATTTGCATGGATTTATTTATCACACATGAATAAACCAATCAAGCATAACATTAAAGCCACTGATAGGTGAAGTGAATAACATTGATTATCTCGTTACAATGGCAAAGCAATGGTCAGTTCTTGAAGTTGTTGTGTTGAAAGCAAGAAAAACGGGCAAGTGTAAGCGACCGGCTCAGAGCATCTCCAAAATGGTATGTCTTGTGGGGTGTTCCAAGATATGCAGTAGTCAGTACCTACCAAAAGTGCTCTACGGAAGGCCAACCGGCTCATTGATGTGCGTGGGGAGCAAGGTCCGATCCCACAGGAGAGCTACTGTAGCACAAATTGCTGAAATAGTTCATATTGGCTATAATTGAAAGGTGTCAGGACACACAATGCATCACAGTTTGCTGAATGTGGGGCTGCGTAGCCACAGACCAGTCAAAGTGCCCATGCTGACCCTTGTCCACCACCGAAAGCATCTACAATGGGCATGTCAGGGTCAGTGTCAGACCTGGACCATGGAGCAATGGAAGTAGGTAGCCTGGTCTGATAAGTCACATTTTCTGTTACTTCATGTAGAAGGCTGGGTGCGTGCACGTCGTTTACCTGGGGAAGAGATGACACCAGAATGCATTATGGGAAGAAGGCAAACTAGCTGAGGCAGTGTGATGCTTTGAGTAATATTCTACTGGGAAACCTGGGGTCCTGACATTCATGTGGATGCTACTTTGACATGTACCACCTACCTAAACATTGTTGCAGACCAAGAACACCCCTTCATGGAAACAGTATTCCTCATGGGCAGTAGCCTCTGTCAGCAGAATAATGCACCCTGCCACACTGTAAAAATCATTCAGGAATGGTTTGAGGACCATAAAAAAAGAGTTCAAGGTGTTGACTCGGGCTCCAAATTCCCCAGATCTCAATCCAATCATGCATCTGTGGGATGTGCTGGACAAACAAGTCTGATCCATGGAGGCCCCACCTCGCAGCTTAGAGGACTTAAAGGATCTGCCGCTAACGTCTTGGTGCCAAATACCACAGGACACCTTCAGAGGTCTTGTGGAGTCCATACCTCAGCGAGTCAGAGCTGTTTTGGCAGCTTGAGGGGGACCTACACAGTATTAGGCAGGTGGTTTTAATGTTATGGCCATTTGGATATATCATGCCTAGCTGTTTGTAGCATTTTAACTTTATTTTTGTACCTTCAGACTAGATGTTAAACTGCATTTCATCATCAGAGTATTTGTACTTTGTGCAATGATAATAAAGTTGAATATTGAAAAGTGTGTTGAATGGCAACAAATTGCCGTCACAGTAAATTCTGTTAGCTCTAAAAATGCCCCGAAAAAAAGCAGTTGGATCTGAAGAGAAAGAAAGGACTTGCTGCGTATAGGGTCAGTGTAATTGCATTTATCAGGGCATCTTCGCCCTCAAACTTTGACCTGCGTATAGTATCTATAGGGAATGCCCCATCATGCATTGCTGTGTCAGAGCACAATGTAAAATGAACAATTCATAGGTAAACCTTGACCATCAATCCACTATATTTGTCAGTATCATGTCGGCATCACAGATGACTTGTGCATTAAAAGAATGAAATGGCTTTCAATAGACAAAGTTAATTAGCGACCATTTCATTGTCTGCATCTATTGCTGCATGCAGTACTGTTGTGCATTTGATAAATAAACTTTGATTTAAGGTGCCTTTATCGCGATGTCAGTGCAGTCAATTGCCCCAGTAATATTAGGAAAAATGGACATGGCTGCGAATGTAGATTTTGTTTTTCTATTCATCGACAGCATAGGAAAACATCTTTAATGTAAAACAGACAGAGTGCAAAGACATTACACAAACAGTTTAAAAAAAAAAAAAAAAAGATCATCCATCTTGGTGTTCCATAAAAATTAATTCCTTTCCAATTCATGGGAAGAGGTAAGAATACGCAACATTTAAAATAGCAAATAAAATTATGAAAGCCAAATACAGTCTTTGGCTTACATAAATAAACAGAATCCCAGTAGAATAAATAAATAAAATTAATAAAATAATAATAGTACATAATACATTACATACCAGTTCACGTTTTATCTTTATTTTAGCCTTTTCACATGGGTATGGGTCATTTTGCTAGTTTACCTGCAGTTTCCTGCTTTGCAATGGGCGTTCACCTTCTCCCGAGTTTCCATAAATATACGCATTTTTCCCCATCAGGTTTTGTTTGACAAATCTGGGATTTTGCATAAAACGTTGTGTATGCATCTTCGATAAACGAGGGCCCCTGGGGCCTGTATTATGAAGCAGGATTTCTTGCTTAGCTGGATAACTTGTCAGATTTGAGTAAAAAATCTGGCTCTGTGATTCAGGCCCCTGGTCTCTGCAAACACTTTTCATCAGTGCTTCTCAACCCAGTCCTCAGGCACCCCCAGACAGTCCATGTTTTTGCTCCCTTTCAGCTCCTGGTAGGACTGGGTTGGAAAACACTTCTCTTGGTGACAGAAAGTCATCCTGGAGCCCTATCTCTTTGCAGTTTCAAACCCTGGATGGAACATTTTCCAGGCCCAGGCTGGTGGTCAAATCTTCTTAAGAGGAAGAACAACTTCTTTATCATTCACTGAAAAATCCTATTCTAGGGCTTCAGACTTTGACACTTAGGGTAGGGTTCCTGTTCATAAACTCCTCAAACCAATAACACCCAGCTTTCCATCTAACAGTGGAGAAACCTTTTTCCTTTTGCGGACTGGAAAGCCAGGTTTTGAATATACTGTTTCCACATCTCTCTTTTGGCTCGGGTTTTGATGAGGTCAGCTAATCCTGATTCATCTCCTGGACAAATTTAGGGCTTTCTATTGATCTTATGCTGGTGTTTTATGGTGCCTTTGACACACAAGCGTAGGGTCGATTTTGGCACGTTCCAGGAACTTGCCAAAACCTCCGGTGAGAGATCCACCCGACCTCAACTTGCTCGTACTCCTCATCCCATTGATCAAGCTTCATCTTAGCATTACAAATAGGAACATTTTTAGTCTGACAGATGAATAGCATTAACATTATTGTTAGAAAATCATTAAACGTGCATTCACCTTGGTCCAGGGAGCCAAATGATTTTCATAAAGATGCCATTTCTATCTAGGCCTTCCCATGTGCATCAATTAAAATAAAAGTGATCAACCATATATCTTATTTTTGCATCGCTTACACACTGGAAATTTACTGTTCTCAAGTCACTAGATGTCACTATTTTTCTTTATATTATTTTGTAAATGTTAAACGTAATTTCAACCATCCATCCTGGCCAGTATTGCGGGGGGCCTGGAGCCTATCCCAGGCAGCACAGGGGACAAGGCGGCCGTACATCCAGGATGGGATGCTAGTCTATCACAAGGTGCACACACGCACACACCCAAATTAAGTTTTTTTGAAATGTCATGTATATGACAAATGCGTCTTTAGTTTTTTAGAAATTATTCTTAGTGAGATTTTAAGGCATGTATCTTTTTATAAAATCAAAGAAATTCATATTTCACTTCCTTCAGACTTGTATTTTAAAAAAGCTGCAATAAGCAGCGTTTTGTCCAGATACAGCGACACAACGTTGGTAAGAATGCTTTTCCCAGTGCAAGGTCCAACTGGCTCCCTCTGATGGCCTGTTAAACAATAATACTCTTTGACAAATGCTCAGAAGCACCTATGTAAATCTGAGAAGCACATCATTCATTACCATAATTACACATTCTAATCATCTTACAAAACTTGACATTAGCAATAATTAACTGTATGCACACAGAATTTGGTATACAGAGAGTTTGCAAACCCCCCAAAAAAATCCTTCAAATACCATAAATAATATATTATCTAATTTCTAATGAAATACATGATGGATTGGAAGCCATCCAAGGTGCCCCCTGCCTTCTTACAGAGTTTCACTGGATAGGGGTCAGGCTCATAAATGAGTATATAATGATTATTAAATAATGAGTCATTATTAGTCTCTCCATCAGTTCACCATACTATCCATGTAACTAAGCAACATAACATGAATAATACAAAAAACTGCAGGTGGAAGCTTTAAATTTTATTGTCAAGAAGAAACAGAAGTCATGATTACCACATATTTTGGCAATAAAAGGCATATTGTCTAACAAAAGCCTCACTTCATGATGGGAAAAGACCAGGGAACTGATCACAGAGAGCATTTAACTGACATTTAACCAATTAACCATGAAGTTAACTGACATACAGTTTCATAATTTATAAAACACAAAATCGGCTCATTTTCAATGAACTGCGTTCCCACTTAATGCTATCTAGATAAAAGTCAGTGCCACGCTTCTTAAAAACAGGAACATTTCTAGAGAAGGGCGGCACTGAAAAAACAGCAATATATAACAATAATGATAAAAAAACAACACAAAACAAATATACACACATACCATAGATACACATTAACAGGGCAAGAACCTACAAGATAAAAACCAGCAAATGAAGAGGAGGAATAAAAGACAAAAGACAGACGATAAAGTACTACTACAGACAAAGAGAAGTTGGCTTGATGAATCGCTCCTGTCGTAATCTAGGCAAACGGGACGGAAGCATTGCTAAGTGTTCACACATCCCAAGCGACAGGGACAGTTGTACGGCATGTGCCATGGGCCATCACTGGCCACACATTTGTCAACAACCGGCGAAACGACAGCCCAGTTTTCCCAGCAAGTGGCACTTTTGGATCGCTTTGCTCAGACAAACCTTCACATTGAACGCGGCTGAGCAAAGGAGTAGAAACTAGCAGAGTACGTCAGCGCCAGGCTGAGAGCCATCGTGACAAGCATATCACCGCGAGAGAGCAGACCCAACGAGAAGGTGCTTCCTTAAAATACTGCAGTAATTTGAAATATTTCCTTCTGTATGCAAAACGGAGAGACATACGACACAAAGAGCCAAAGGTGAAAATCCTGAGTTGCTCCTTTGGTGGGGTAGGGGGCTGAGACCTTTTGTAGTGAAAAACCAAAAAAGCCAGAGCCTTAGAGATGAACTATAGCCTCATCCAAAGCGACTCCTTTGGGAACAGGAATGCTTCAGACGTATGCTCGGCACATGCCTGCATTAACAGCCTTATCCTACTGTTAACAGGGCTCTCAAAGAAATTATCTTCTAAGCTTCTAAGGGTAGGTTAGCATGGTGCTTCCAGGCATGTGGCAGGCAGTTTAACAAAAAGGAAGGGGAAAAAATACATTAAAAATGTATAAATCACATTGCTTGGCCAGTCACACCTATAAGCTAGCTTCCATTAGAAAGCCCTTTTCCTTAAACAAGATCCAGGAGAGATCATCATCGCCCCTGGAGGGAAATAAGTTTGCTTTGAGGCAGCATGGCGGATATTTGCATCCACGGCGACAAGCAGCTGGCAATACTTCACACTCCACCCGCTGGGATACTCGCTGAAGTATTTTGGATTCAGTTGCCTGTTTAAGGGTACAACAGCAGATCCCTTCCAGAGACCCAACTGTGAAACGTAGGGACAGGTTCGCATCTTCAGTCTCACGTCTGAACTCCTGAAAGCAGCAGGGTCACGATGGACGTCTTTCAGAGACACAAATCGGCAAGTAAGGCGCATTAAAATGAAGGTATCAGGAACAGCATTAAACCATAAGTGAGAAATCTCCCAGTACTGTGTGTGTGTGTGTGTGTGGGGGGGGGGTTAAAGAAAAGCCTTAATTCTCATAAGGTTCCCTTTGTTTTTTTTAAGAAGCAGAAACCAAGGAAGCGCGTGGGTAGCGGAGAGTTTGCACTGCAGGCAATAAAAATAAAACATCGCAGTGCGTCTTCCCTGGAGTGGCAACAGAAAAAGATAAAAGGGATAAATAATGCAGAAGCACTAGAAGGATGAAAAGTGCTTCAGCTGCCTGAAAACTGGCAACTTGGGGCTGATGGTCAGAGGATCAATGGTCCTTGGACTTGGACAACACAAACTGAAGCTATTAGGGGCATAACAAAAAAAAATAAATAAAATCTGTTCCAACTTTGTTCCAATGGTAAGGCTTCATTAAGATCACAGTGGTTTGAGACACAGGTTTTTTTTTTTTTGGTTTTTTTTTTTTTAAATACAGCCTACTTTACACGACGGTCAAAAAAGAAACTTGAGTGGTCCAAGAGTCTTCAGAGCTCAGCCGTGTTTTCCCCCATGACAACACCTCAGGCTAAAAACACACTTCAGGGTGGGGATAAAACTGTTAGCCTCAATCTCAAAGAAATTCACCTGTTCAAAAATAGCACAAATGAACCTACTGTATCATTAAATTAACCAATCAAATTTAAGTTTGAGGCTTGTCGTGCCTGTATCAATTCTATGCTCCATTATATGAAAACAAGTTTTTTTAAATAAAATATAGATGACCTTAAAATGACAGTTTGTACATAAACAAGATATTTGCAACTTTTTGGAGAACTGATTTGTTACTGGTATTTTTTATTATATTATTGTTCATTTGCATATATTCTACTGTGTAACTTTTTTTCTGAACAAATATACTTACTACCCAGATAAATAGCTTTAAACATTTTCCTTGACTGAATTTCCACAATACTGTACATTTAAGCACACACATATATATATATACACCTGTTCCACCAGGTATGATATTTCACAAACTGGCCTGGTCCCTGGTGCAGGGACACAGGCATGTTCCTCACCTGCAGGGTTCACCTCCAAACCATCGTGCTCACACAGTGTTCTCATCTGTGGCTCTTCTGGGGCTGGGCCAGGCCCACGTTCTCGTACACGCGGGAGCAGTCGTCACTCAGACTGTACGTGCAGGAACAGGAGCATCGATTCACATCTACATGTCGGTTAGCACACTGTCTTTAAGTTAAAGGGATAGTCAGCCGCAGCCCCCCCAACTACCAATACTGTGCAGGTAGATTTAGACCCCCCCCCCATGTATGTTTTTGATCTTCTAAACGTGGTAAGGCCTCTCATACTCACTCAACACAGGTGGGCGTGGGGGTACATGGAGGCAAGGGGCTTTGGTCTCCGCCGGTCAGGTCAGACAGGGAATATTTGATGTTGGTGTACTCCCTGCCTTTGATTTTGCTTTTCTGTAAAGCAGGAAGCCGGTTGATCTGGAATCAGCTGGAATGAGCCATACTGAGCCGGACTGAGCCGGACTGAGCCGGACTGAGGCGGATTAATGCCTAAGGCAATAAGCTTTAAGCAGCACAGTAGGTAAGTATTAAAAAGTAACATATCCCTTAATAAACGTGCTTGCTAAACAAACACTAGCAAGATTATTAGCAAGATTATTTTTGGTTTCTATAGCTACGGCTAAAGTTGCCAAAGGATGGATAATAACAGTGTCTACACTGGTAATCAATGGGCAGGACTGACCAGCACTGGTCCTCCTGCGTTGCAGGAAATGCAATTGTCTCTCTACCTCAGCTGCCCTGATTGTAGATGGTAACTCTACAGTAATGTGGGCTTTCTGGTTTCCAACAAGAGCTAATTAAAATGTGGTCTATCAGGTTTCATCCATCCATCCACTTATCCAGTTCAGGATGGACAGATGGATGGATGTTTGGGGTATAAAGCCTGAGACACATTATTATAAAGCTATAACAGCAGGCAAAGAGAGGATGAGGAATAATATGATGAAGGTGGGGGGGACCTGTTCCACCTCGATGCGGCGCTGCAGTGTCTCGATGTAGTGCTGCACGGCCATATAGATGAAGCGGTACTGAGCCTCTGTCTGCACCATCCCGGAGCGCTGCGAGCGCACCATCTGGATGCTCTTGGGCACGTCGATATCGCAATCCACCCCTGCAGTGGCAAGAGCAGAGCCAGCCTGTCACCCACCGTGCTGGCCACTCCCCCCTCTGGCCACACCCCCTCTGGCCACTCCCCCCTCTGGCCACACCCCCTCTGGCCACTCCCCCCTCTGGCAAGCCACAGACCCACCGCCTGGGATCCATATGACGAGAAACCAAGCATGAAAATACATTAAAAATAAATAAATTAATTTAAAAAACCCAGAAATTTATTGCCAAATCAAGCATCGGTGTAGATAATCCTCACATTTACTGTAGTGGGTAACATATGGAAGTACTCAAAACAGATGGAGTTTAGACATTTAAATTCACACTAAAAAGAACTTTCTGGAATTTCGCATAACTTAGTTTCCCTAAATGAACTTTAACACCCGAACAGCTATAATCAAAGCTGGTTTTTCAGTGGTACTTTTTGAAAAGAAAATTAATGAAAAATTTCAAAAAAAAAAAAAAAAAAAAGATACACAGATGTATTTGCGCAATTACAAATTTACTGACATGTTACACATTGACGACACTGAAGATTAATGAAAGGACATCTGTTTCTAGCTCCACGCAATTCAGCCATGTCAAAATGCAAATATCAGAATTATTTATTTGAATGGACATTCCAACTTTCAGCAAACTCAAGGCAAATTCGGAACCTGAGCATTTTAAATATACAGCCATTCCTACAAAGACAGCTGATCCAGTTAGACGGCAGTAATGCAGACATACCCTTTTCTCTGATTACATCAATGAGGATGTCAATCACAATGAATGTTCCGGTTCGTCCAATCCCAGCACTGCGACCAAACAAAATACTTAAATATTTGACAGAATACAATATGCACAAGCAACCAATTTGGCCACAAAGAAAACAGATCAAGCTACTGTACAGAATAAGGAGCAATCCAGTCTCGTCGAGGCAGGTATCCAAGCGCTCAGGTGCATTTCAGGCTATGTGTGGGATGGGACGGCTCACCTGCAGTGCACCACGATGGGCCCCACCTCCAGAATGCTGTCCTGCCTCATGTTCACCTCCTCCAAGAAGTCCAGCACACCACCGGGGTCTGTGGGCACACCGTGGTCCGGCCAGGCCCGGAAATGATACTGCCAGACTGTGCGTTCCGTGTTGCCCTGTAACCAGTGAGACCTCCAGGTCTCAAGCCAGCAGCTTTTTGCACCAAACCCTGGACTATTCAATTACCCCCTAATCCAGACTTTTTCTGCTCATTAAATCACTAAGAGCTCAAGAAGGATAGTTAAATGGATTTAATTAAGACAATTAAATTTAGGGAGTCCTTGGGCTCTCAAACCCCTATTCCAAACACGGCACATGCCGGTGCTATGACACACGGCGTGGGGTCAATGCACCTGTCCCACTTTGGAGAGCTTCAGCTCCCGCAGGATGTAGTCATGTGCAGAGGTCTCCTTGACGTTGCGGACCCTCATGGCTCCGTACTCCTTCAGCGCAGATACATCGGGCCAGTACTTCACACACTTACTCTGCAGATCGAAAGACGAGTCATCTCACCCACCTCCCCAACCCTCCATTCTCCTCCCAGTTCTGTACAGGGCCTCAAGCACTTAGGTCATGTGGCATGAAATGGAAGACTGAACTGTCCCCCAGTGTCCCCGGGGTGTGGCTCTGCGGGTTACGACTCTGTGCCCATGATCGGATGATCACCAGTTCAAATTCCATGATTAGCAGAGTGATGTCACTATTGGGCCCTTGTGTAAGGCCCTTAACCCCAACTGCTCCAGGGACCGGCTGACCCTGATTTTTCTACTGCACGTTGTTTTAGATAAAAATGTCTGCTAAATAAATAATACAAATGCATATGAACCAATTAGTGACTTGCAACAAATTACTACCAGAAGCTACTTACTTCCATCTTCTAGCTGCTTATTCTGGTCAGGGTCACAGGGGGTTTACAGCCTATTCTAGGCAGCATAGGACACAAGGCAGGGGTACACCCTGGTCTGTAGTATATTGTTGATGAGCCAGAATGGAATGTTCTCCACAACTAATTTGCTTTGCTATATCAAAGAGAAGCACTTCACATCCGAGTCCTGCCCACCTACAGTCCAACGTAGAGCTTTTAGTAGAAGCTTAAGGTGACATCAGACAACCCAGGCCAATATGGAGACCATTCCTCGACTGCTCACCTTGCCCCGCTCCACCTCCTTAGTGGTCATGACGATGACGTGGGAATTCTCCTGATAGACCATCCTCCAGAAGTCACTGATGGTGTTCTGCAGGCAGCCTTGAGTGGCAATGTAGCTCTTCTTCATCTTCACATTGTTGCACTTGGAGTCCACCTCAGGCTAGGGAGAACAATGCAGGGTAAGGGCCGTGAGTGGCCTCAACACAAGCAACCGAAGAGAGACCAGCCTCAACACAAGCAACCGAAGAGAGACCAGCCTCAACACAAGCAACCGAAGAGAGACCAGCCTCAACACAACCAACCGAAGAGAGAAGCAAGTAATTCAAATACTAAATTCAAACACACAGACACTCAACCTCTATTGAAACCCAAAAGTGACTGAGCGAAAGTATAAAGACTAACTGGTAACACTTCATATTAACTGCACCGTCATAATGCATTCATAGAATATTCATAAGCAGCATGAAAGTATATATTTTAACATCCTAACATACCATAACATCTTTAGTATACACTAATAAACATTTTATGATAATATCAAACAATTATCTAATCATGTAATGTTTATTATTAATGTATATTAATGGCGAAGAAAGACTACAGCGCGGTTCCAGCTCGCTTCGGTTTTTCACTGCAGACCGAGTCAAAATCAAAAAGATGCTTATTTACTGTGAACATCATGATTTAATATGTACTAATTTCTGCTGGCATGTCTGTGACAATTGCTGTGTTATGTTAGCATCAAACACTAGCAGAATTAGCATTAGCTTGTGCACATTTGCATTACAAATCCATTTGCCGATGTGCGATACTACTAATAATGAATTATAGAAAATACCCTTTTTTCCTTCAGATAGTCCATGCGCAGAGCAATGGCATCTCCGTGCATTTCGACCAGATGGTGTTGACATAGTCGCTAGTAAGCAGGGCCATGTCAGTGTTGGTATGGCTCGGATACTTCACAATGGAAAACCATCAGTCGGCGGTAAGACTCGGGTACTGCTTGGTTCTTAGTGGCAGTGGAAAAGCGCCGTTACATGCTGCTTATGAATGTCCTATGAATGCGCTATGAAGTCGCACTGAATGTTTTACAAATGTATTACGAAGGCATTATGAAGGTGAAATTAATTTTAAGCATTACTTACTAATTTAAATAAGACTAATATGCTTGTGTTGCCAAAGGATAACCTACCATGATGATGTTGGCATTGACGTAGTCAGAGCCAGGCTCATTCGGGTGACCGTCAAGAAGAACTACACGGGTGTGATCAACTACGAAAAGAACGAGAAAAACTTATGTTTAACCAGGAGAAACACATTGTCATAAATTTTTCAGAAAAATTGCTCACAGAGATGGTAACGATGCCACAATTCTTCTGTTTAGCTCATTTCTAAATTTTCAGACAATATCACCTTCCCTACATCACAGACTATGTTGGCATCAGTCTCTTCAGATAGTATGCTTCCAATTAATCTGCACACAAAGGATTAACGGCTGAGAATGGAAGGTTACTGTGTGTCCTTTTATGCAACAAGATAATGCACATTCATTTGGCCTGTTAGAGATGTGATTTCTTTAAGGTCTTTCATGGGCCCCTCGCATATCCTCCGCGCTCTTTTCGGGCTATGTGCACGTCCGACTATCTGCAGCTGTAGGCGCAGGACTGCACTCACATGGCAGGATGTTCTTGTACCGGTTCTTGTTCTTGTTCTCTGGCCGTTGGCCCTCCTTGCGGCTGTACAGCAGCTTACACTCTTGCTGTTGGAGGGTCTGTGGGTGGGGGATTAGAAAAATGGCTGGATAAGGACCTGCCCCGCTCTCCGAAATAGCAAGTCTCCATCATACGGATAATTAGAAGACTAATGAGCACTGCTGTCTACACTCCATGCCTGATTGGCATGCTATAGACCAGGTGTCTGCAATTCTCGTCCTCCTTGGCTCGGACGAATACTGGTTGTTGAATAACAGAACTGAATGGAGTGAGTGAAATAATCATTTATAGTGCGAATTACAGCACGTGACTGCTGTTTAAAAGACCAGAATTTACCCCTCATCTACATCAGCATCAAGACCAATCCAAGCTGTTCTGCACTCTAAAAACCAGTAACCAAATGTTCCTGTGGAATCCCCTGTATCCCATAATTCCATGGGCTGCATTCCAGTTGATGACACTCACCTCAAACTCCTCCCAGAAGCCCTGCTTGACTTTGTCGGTGGTCTCAGCCAGCTTGCTCAGCTCCCGCACCCGGCTCTCGATCTCCGCGGCATTGATGCGCGTCGTGTTCAGGGGCTTCCAGGTAACCAGGTACACCACCATTACAAGCAACATCTTTCACATGGGGGATTCCCGCCAACCCATTCAATATGGCTCCCCAATAAGAGTTACCATTAACCAGTTACTGACGACAGACCATGGGTACTACAGAACATATCCAGTGATATTATTTCAAAGTCCCTATCAGGGACTGAAGCTTCAAAGTTTGAATAAGTCAGCACGAATCTATCCCCTGAATCTGGAAGGCCATCAGACACTCATACTGGCCCTGTGGGACCTTGAAATCAGAGGCCCCTCGAACGGCCACCTGCTTCAGCTGGAGCACAGTGCCCAATGTCTCCACCATGGGGTTCTTCTTGTAATGCTCCACGAGGTCTGTGAGTGAGTCGAATTTCTCCCCCCCACCGACGTCATACTTCAGGTCGGGCTGCAGGAGGAAGATAAAAGCCGTGGTCACACTCCCAACCACAAGAACTTTCACTATACTGTTCAATGCGAGGAGTACGGATCAGTTCATATTTTATATATTTCTTAGACTGTGAATATTTATTTCTTACTGGACAACACCCATCTCATTCCCTCTGTGGCATCTGAGGAACAGTGAATACAACCAACCAGCTGAGGAGGATGAGGGAGGGGCACACAGAGGACTATTATTATCCAGGCTAACCTGCTCCATTTCTGCTCAAACTGCACTTTTAGTTTCATGTTTGTTTTTTGTTTTTTTTTTTTTTAAATGAAGAAGGCTATTTAATAAAGACAATACACTGCAGGATATCTGGGGGGCGGGGCTTCATCACCTGGCAGCGTATCATGACGTGGGTGACCTTGGGTTTGCCGTCGCTACCATCCGTCTTGTCGTCGCCGGTGCGTACGGAGAGGACAAAGTCACCCGGGTGGCTCTGGCTCTCCCGCACCAGGAAGCTACCGTTCTTTCCCTTCTCGGTCAGCAGCTTCTCTGCCTCACGACCTGACAGGTGCCCATGGAACCACCTGAGGGGTGGGGGGTGTGACACATAGTTGGGTTTCACATAATTCTAATCTAAAAACACCTCTTGTGTCTCTACAATCCATTTTTTGCCCTCACAGAATGTATTAGGTTGAGCCAAACAAAGATAAATATTCCATCTGAATGACTGATTGACATGTAAGTCAAGTAGGTCACCTCTCGGACGTGGGGTCGGCGCAGTTGAGTGGGTATTTCAGTTCAATGACATCACCGTTCTTCTCCTTCAATTGGCCATGGTGCTCCATGTAGTACTGGACGAGCTCTGCCAACGTGGCAAACTTCTCCCCCCCGTAGAGGTCATAGTAGTCCCCGGTGTTCTGGATCTTGATATGAGTGACTGCTCCATTCCGTCTGGTTGTTGTGGGGGCGGGGGGGGTTGTTTATGTGCACAAAGGGTTACTGAGTTGTTGTTATTGTAGGAGCATGAAATCTGTCTCTGGGTTTTGTAGGACTCCAGGACAGATGCCTTCTGAGAGTGCCCAAAGTTGAAGGCAAGTATTAGCGACTGGATTGGTATCAACTATCATCATCATCATCAAGAGCTGCATGATAACACATCACGATTATACGGCGCATGCTCAATAATCAATAGGGCTTTAGATGATGGGCGTAAACACTTGTCAAGACGCTGGCTTTTCTTAAGCACACAATGTCGTAAGCAGATTAATAGTACGCCTAAAATACTACTGAGAGGCATATTGTGACACCCAAAAACTTAGTAATCTGTATAAATTCGCCATATCCTTATGTTATGCCTTATGTCCTTATGTCATCTGAAGCCTTGGTGATTGTCACGCATGTGCCACATAATAGCGATTATATCACAATGTGATGTCATGCAGCCTTAAATCATTGTCGTCATCATCATCAACATCATCAACATCCATTACAGATTCAAATGACCTAGTGTGGTAAGAACACCCCTCAACCACCAATCATATTAATTCACTTATCTGACAGTAGGAAAGGTGCAAATTTACCCCAGTGTTTATAACATATTTAAGGAAAGTATGAACTGCAGAAAGTCCTGAGACTCAAATATATCAAATAAGGAATCACAACACTGTAATCATGATTCACTATTTGATAAACATCTAAACTAGTTTTAAAAGCAATCTTCTGATTGGTTCAGATTAGGACTGTATGATATCCAATTGCAATATGACACATGCACAATAATCACCAGCGCTTTAGATAGCAGGTGAAACATCTGTCTGGATGCCGGCTTTTTGGGACTGTACGAACGTATACTTACGCCCACAATTTGGTAAGTAGATTAGTAGTGTGCCTAAAATATTAATGACAGACACCCAAAAGTTAGTAGTCTGTATAAATTTGGCATATCTTTATTTCTGGCATATCTTTAACAGCAAAATGTGCCGCCACACCATAGATGTCTTTTTACCCTGTTTATCCACAATATCTCCTCTTTCAAAAGATGCTATGACTGTTGAGCTGTCCCTTTCTTCACCACCACTTCAATGCTTATAAATTGCTTCCATGATTTACCAAAACAGTAGCATGTGCCGTGCTCTGCTAACTAAATTTAATAAACATAAGGATACGCCTAATTTATACAGATTACTAACTTTTGGACGTCACAAAATGCATCTCATTAATATTTTAGGCGTACTACTAATCCACTTACCAAATTGTTGGTGTAAGTAAATGTCCGTATAGTACTAAAAAGCCGGCGTTCAGACAAATGTGTCGCCTACTATCTAGAGCCTTGGTGATTATTGTGCATGTGCCACATAATCGTAGGTCCAATCCGGATGTGACATCATGCAGCCCTACTTCAGATAGGCCTCCAGATCGAATTTTAATAATGAAACAAAAAGCAGCAAAACACCGATGGGACTTGTTCGAGACTCAGATAGGACACATCAATAACTCACCAGTAAGAAAAAAAAGAACAGATTTTTATCACTGTTGGCGAGTCTGCAATTTAGCATTAAAAAGACAGAGTAAACAATGTTACACTAAAAGAATTTTTCATCTCCATATTAAATAAGAATTGATCCGGAATGTGTTTAAAGGTTTTTAAATGTGTCTCTCTAAATGGCATTCCTTCTTAAACCTTCTTAAACAGCCAGTTTTATCAGTTTAACTCAGCAGTGGTCTGTATCACCCCATATTCTGATACAATAACTAAAATGATCTAACATCACAATGAAACTTTTCAAAAAATTAAAAGTTTTCTGTTATACAAAATACTGAACGGTCTGAAATGTACAGTCGCGGGAGGCTTGCTTAATTCAGTAAAAATATTTCAGATTTGTTCGTTTCATAACAAAAATCATTATTCATTTGCTTACAATCAGACGTCCCCAATCGGCCACTGCACCCCCACCAGGAGATGTACTGGGTAGGGGGCGAAACATTTGTGAACAGTGGCTTCCAGCTGACAACCCTGCAGCTGACCCAAATACGCAAGATGCAAGTGTGACCAGATTCCAAGCATGGATTAGATCACTACACAAGATGCCAAGTTGTAATAAGCAGAAACCCAAAAATTATAGTTCAAAAAGAGCTGTTCCGAGTTAAAAAGATAATTGACAAGTATCATTGGGAGCTTTTAATTAGTAACAGCTATTCAATAACATAAAGCACCAAATATTTGTGTTTACTACCCCATTAGGAGCCGATGATTTCAATTGCAATAAATATTAAAATGGAAAAAATAGAACTGAGTCAGTAAAAAAAAATTCTGACACTTAATAAAAAGAAAATGTCTGCGGAGACGATACATGCAGATGTGTTAAACATTGCTTATCAATGAATTTTTGTTATAAAAATCAATAAGTTTGCAACATTTTTACTGAATTAAGCCAGTGTCCCAAGACTCTCTGTGAGCACTGTATCAGTCTCTCATTCCGGGTGGAAACCGTTTAAGTATTAGGAATGCCTTTGTTATGACTGCTTGGTCTCAGATGGTCCACATACCTGACAGATAAGGTGAAGTCCCCCGGGTTGCTCTTGCTTGGCCTTGCGAGGAAGCTACCGTCCACCCCACGAGTCAGCAGGAGGTTTTCCGCTTCCACACCAGTGATGTTAGGGTGGAACCACCTAAACCCCATCCAAAAGTCAATTGGCATCAAAGATGCCAAAATTCACTCATGCATGAACATCTGCAGCCACGCATCAACACAAAACCAAACACCAAAAGTTCTCACATTCTTACAGACATACAAATTTCCATCAGCTTCACGACCCACAAATGCTATTTACTGGTCCAAAGTACGAGATTCTAAGTAATGTTGTTTGAGGCACAAAAGTTACACAATTAAAAAAAGATAATTAAACAGGCAGTTGCCAGATCCGATTCGTGTAAAGAAAACAAGTTAAACACTGGTTAAGGAAGTTGGATAGCAGCCTGTAAAAATACAAAAAGGGAACTGGCGTCGTACCACTGAGAGGCGTACTTGTAGTGAGAATACCAAACTTCACAAGTTAAGTAAATGACGACAGACAATCTTCTAATAACCAGGTACTGTATACCTATCCTGCGCTTCTAAAGGTTTCGCAGGCTAGCGCACCATCAGTCTGATGACTCACCGGAGCGCTTTGTGATTGGCTGCCTGAACATTTTTTATCACCGAAAGAGCGCAGCGGTGCCGAGGGCACAGCGGTGACCTAAACAACGCCGCGGGTGTAGCAGTCTGGAGGCTGCCAGTTACTTCACTGCCGCATACTACACACTGACACCAATCGAGCTTACCTCCGGGAAGTCATTCTTTTTCCTTTTATGTCTCTCTTGCCAGCGCCTTTTGCGAGCTTCCTTTTCCTCTGGACTTGTATGCTTCTCGGTAGAAAGCAAGTTAGCAGCTTGCTAGCTAACGTTCATCCGGCTACGTTTCGCTCCTGCCGTCCGTCCAACACCAAAGAGACATAAGACTCTAATTCAGTCAGCACCAGGCTCAGGGCAAACTGTTACGTATATATACCGACAGACATCCGATTATTAAAAACTTAAGTACAAAGGCCTCAGTTGCATCTGCAAGTTCTCTAGTCAAGAATACAACGTCACCAGACATGCGACGAAGCAAAATAGCTGCTTTTGACATGCGCAGTGCGACCTAGCGGGACCATACGGAGACACGTCGTCGGCTTGTTGTTAAGCCTGTAACAGGAGCGCCCGATATGTCCCGCTTAATATTACTGCATATACAGAATACAGTGAATTGGGGTTAAATACGGGGGAGCTAATCTAAACATTTCGTTGAATATTAAGTAATGTGGTTATTGGGCATAATCACCAATTGAGGATTTATCGTACAAATGCTACATAAAACGGCCGAGTGTGCTAGTACGAGACGAAATGCACGCAATGAAGGGTCTCAATATATGAGAACTACAGAATTTTAAGAGAACACACCATATAAAAATACGTACAAATGTAATACGCATTTCATTGTTATTCAGGATTACAAAGTAAACATGTATTTAATATAATAACTGGTAAGTATTAATCGAATTATATGGATACAGTGTGAACGCTTGTGAAGAAACACCTTGCGCAATATTTGACGGGAACTCAACACTTCGAAAAACACAACCAAAGTCACATGATCCGCCCGCTTGTCACATGATTCTTGTTTCCGAAGGCAGGAAGATGGCGGCGCACCTGTCTTACGGAAGAGTGAATCTTAACATTTTGAGAGAGGCCGCACGGAAGGAGCTGCGAGAATTTTTGGACAAATGCGCTGGTAGCAAGGTATTGTTTGTGAGACTTGGTCTGTAAAGGTTATTTATTACTCCGGTTGTAAATATTTATATAGACGCTTGTTAAACTACCGCACAGAAGTGGATCCGTTTTTCTACTGTAAACGTTTAACGTTGTCCTTCGCCTTAAATTAAATATATTTGTCGGTTGGGTGGTATCAGTCACAACCTGCACTGCATTCCAAACAAATTTAATGCGTTATTTGATCTATTTGCGTGCCTCATTAGACGCAAAAGTCTGTTACACATCCAGATTTGGTAGGTGACAAATCTAAATATGCCTTTTTATTGAAGTTAATGCATTACGACTTCTACCATTGTACATCAATAGTCACACTACTGAAAGGTCCCGTATCTTATGATTTAAGGGTTAAAGTCTTAGCCTATATGAACCGGTATCACAAGACGTTTACATGTCACTCCCATTCGGATTTACCCGAGCCTATTCTACCCTAATTTTAATTATGCGAATCATCTCATAAATGACTGTTTAGCAGAGACGGAAAATAAAGCAAGGATTACATGGAGTTCTTCAGTCTAGACTAGAAGGGAAACAAAGAAAGCACAAAATATCCTGACCAAAGCTCTCTACTATTGTCAACATCACTTTTTAAGAGCATGTTTAAGTTGATAAGTTTTTGGTACAGTAATATTTCTTGTTTATTGTCCACAGGCAATTGTGTGGGATGAGTATCTGACAGGCCCCTTTGGATTAATTGCTCAGTATTCTCTACTAAAGGTATAGACTTTCAATTACCATTTTTCAAATGTAAGCGAATTTTGTGTGTCTGTTTTACACTGTACATTTCTGATAAATAATCCTGCTATCACAGGAACATGAGGTGGAGAAGATGTTCACCCTCAAGCCGGGGCGTCTCCCGGCAGCCGATGTTAAGAACATCATCTTCTTCGTAAGGCCTAAGCTGGAGTTAATGGACATAATTGCAGAGAATGTTGCTAGGTCAGTCTCCCGAAAGCAGTGGCCAACTGGCCTCAGTCTGTGCTGTGGAGCGTGTCAGCTGATAGTGTGATTAGATTAAAGCATCTCTATTATTCCCTCCCACACTGTACAACCGGAGGTCTGCGGGCTGAGCCGGCTACAGTCTGCAACGATGAGCCTGCTTAACGCTGCTACATTTTATAGCTTCATGTTAGTTTTCCTTTCTGCTGTCAAGTCTGCAAGAAGGCTTATCTCTAATGAATGGTTACAGTTTTTTTTTTTTAAAAAAGATACCGTGTTGATCGCTACGATTTCCTACCTCCCTAGCCATTGCTTAGATTCCTGCCCTGGCTCTGGGTTTGTGGAGTTTGCATGTTCTTCCTGAGTTTCAACGAGATTCCTCAGGATACTCTGGGTTTCTTAGACATTCTGAAAAAGAGTCAGTAAAAGTTATGTGGTTTGCTCTTAGTGCATGATTGTGAATGTTCCTTGTGCTTCAAGCTCACCATGTATCCTATTCTCGATAATCACTTATAGAAAATGCATGACTATTAAATTGCCCTGAAAGTTCTTCCATGCACAGTGATTAAATGCATTTTGTGTGCGTGTGTATGCTTACCTGGCAGCGAGGACAAACTTCGGGCACCACGTGACTTCCACGTGCTGTTTGTGCCACGCCGGAGCCTCCTGTGTGAGCAGCGGCTGAAGGAGAAGGGTGTGCTGGGCTCTCTGATCAACGTGGATGAGTACATCCTGGATCTCATCCCCTACGATGGGGACCTGCTCTCCATGGAATCCGAGAGTGCATTTCGGGTTTGTTGGCCAAGCCATGTCAGCCCACAACCACATGAAGATGTGTTTTCACAAACTGCAGACATGTTTCCTCAACTTTCGGAAACAAACTGCATATTCAGTATGCCTAGCAACATTCACATGTGTTACACTGCAGGCTGTTATCTCCGATAACAAAGCAGGAGTTATGATTTACATTTATTCATTTAGCTGATGCTTTTGTACAAAGTGACATACAATTGAGAAAGTTGGGTCAGAGACTGTCTCTGGAGCAACTGGGCGTTAAGGGCCTTACTCAGGGACCCAACAGTAAAATCGCTCTGTTGACCCAGGGATTTGAACCGACATCCTTCCAATTACGGGCTTGAGGTCCTAACCCTCTGAGCCACACACCACCTTAATCCACATGTTTGTTCTTTTCCATTACCTAGACACCTGATTTTTACTTGTCAACTACTTATAAAGCACTGAGGGGGCCACATGCTAACTTTGAAGAAAGCTGTGAGTGAAAGCAGTTTGTAGAAGAAATCCTTTTACATGCTGCCATGTGATTTATTTTCCTGTATTAAGCGAGTGGCACCCTACAACTGGCCCATAGTCAACACATTGCTGCTTGTTTCCATGTTGCTTGCATGTGCCTCTGTGTTCTCCTGTGACTTCCTCTAAAACCCATACAGGAGTGCTACCTTGAGAATGACCAGACCAGCCTGTACCACACGGCCAAGGGGCTGATGACCCTCCAGGCTCTGTATGGCACCATCCCGCAGATTTTCGGGAAGGGGGAGTGTGCACGGGTGCGTGGGAGAAATGGATAATCAGGTCCCCCCCCCCCCCCAAATCTTCCGGTTCTAGCACGGTAGCTTTTGTGTCTTAGTTAACCTTGTGATTGCCTTATTGTTGATAACAGTAAAATATTAACTGGTAAGTGCTAATGCCCATATTACCATGTTCTGCTGGACACCTCTGGAGCTTTTAGTTTCCCCGAGATTCCATGTTATATGTTGATCCAGCTGTACATTGAAGAAATGATCTCTGGTAAATCTGAAAAGTCATGGGGCAGATTTTGCTTTCAGAAGTGGGATATTCAGTTTAGTGTTATGAGTATATTTATGAGTGTTAGATGTGGAGGATGATGACTGGTGATGCTGTCTTGTAGCATGTGGCCAACATGATGCTGAGAATGAAGAGGGAGTTTGCGGGTTGCCAGACTCAGATCCTGCCGGTGTTTGACACGCTGCTGCTTCTGGACCGAAACGTGGACCTGCTCACGCCACTGGCAACCCAGCTCACCTACGAGGGGCTCATTGACGAGATCTACAGCATCAACAATGGTTAAGCTCCTGGCTGCATCAGAGCCGCTTCTCCCTTCCAGCTGATGTTTTTTCCCCAGATTCTTCTGTTATTGTGACGCCAGTATTAATGGCGAGCAAGTGGGAATTCATGGCTGAGCTGGGAGCATCTTGGAATCTGCTGTTAAGGGAAGGAAGGTAAGTACAGGCCCAACTGACCCTCGTCCCACCCTGTGACCCCCACCTGTGATGCAGGCTACGTTAAGTTGCCACCGGAGAAATTTGCCCAGAAGAAGCAGGGTGAAGGAGAGAAGGACCTCCCCACAGAGCCCAAGAAGCTGCAGCTCAACTCTGCTGAGGAGCTCTATGCCGAGATCCGCGACAAGAACTTCAACGCCGTGGGGGCCGCGCTCAGCAAGAAGGCCAAGATCATCTCAGCTGCTTTTGAGGTTGGTCCCTGTTCTCCTACCTGCCTGTGGCTTAGGAGTAACTTCAGTCTAATTAGACCATGACCTTGATTGTTGGAAAACCTGTTATTTATACAACTTTGAATCATCGTTTTACAGGCTTAATCTCGATTGACACCATTGTTTCCTAATACCGGAGTCAGATGTGGAAAGCATTATTGAAACTATTTTCTTGGCCTCTGATCTGAGTTTTTCACCTTATTTGCTAACAAATTGTAGTGTAAATATATACCTGCCTGAGAGTAAAACCTGTAGCTGCATAGAGTAGCCATGTGGAATTAGTCTCTCTCCAATATGCTCATCAACAAACTCACACATGGTGTATACAGTAAAACTTTAGGAAGACTGGCAGACTGGTATCCTTTCCAGAGAGTATCCCGCTGTGCATTTGATATTGTTCTGGAGCATCCGTAGGGGACAGAATGGGCTGATTGTGTGTGCAGAGCAGCCTTTTCTCCGGTGTGATGTGTTAATGAAAAAGGAAATTGCTTTCTGCTACGTCCTCTTTCACACATTATCCTTTGTTAGTTGTGTCATGTCTAGACTCGTCCAGAACATTTGTTGATCTTTTTCCGTTAAACAAAATCCTTTGGACAAACTGACAGCTTAGTTTCAGTGGGCGCTCCAGGGTGCCCCTGAGTTCATTAAATTATTGGGGCTGGTCTGGCTTGAATTTGGAGTCTTGGAGTCATGCATTTTAATCATTTCCCAGTCCTTCATGTTCATTTTGCAGGGTGGTATAATCGACACGATGATGTGGTACAAATGGCTCTTTAGAGTAGCTGAGTACTTCAGAACGGTCTTCATGGTCCCACTGATCATTTCCCAAGGTCAGCGTCCTTGGCTGGCTAGCAGGCTAAGTGCCCCCCCCCCCCCCATCCGCTGAGTGGGCAGGTGCTTCTGGGAATTCTGAGGCCGTGAATATACAGTTGGCTTCCACCTTGAACCTAGGACTTTAATTTCAGCTAGGCTGTTTCCTACCTAAGAAAGATGGCAGTGAAACCACATTCCCCTGACGATGCATCTGGAAGGTGGTGAGGATCACACAGTGTTAACAGAAATATGTGCATATGTATTTATTTTCTTTGGCAGCTCATTTTTTATCGTTTTCCACCTTCTCTCTCTCTCACTCTCTCTTGCTCACTGCTTGTTTAGCATTTGTGATTCTTCCCCAGATCCATATCTGGTACTGGGGAAAAGCCAGAGAGTTGTTTTGTTTTTTTTTAACCCCCAAGTACACCTGCAGGGGTCATTCTTTCCCCCGCGTCCTTCTCAATGTCTTCCTGGAGCCCATGGGCATGGCTGCAGCCCAGCCCACCCCTCCCCCGCTCAGGCGGATGTGTCTCCATGGCAGCCCATTTTGTCTTGACAGGAGCGTCACAATGCCAAGACAGTGGGCGAGATCAAGCAGTTTGTGTCGCAGCTGCCCCACATGCAGGCGGCCCGCACCTCACTGGCCAACCACACATCCATCGCAGAGCTCATCAAGGACATCACCAGTGAGTAATGCCTCCTCTGTTTCCACTTTTCTCGAAAATGCTATGGCTGACTTATCATTTATACCTGAGATATATCATGGTATCTGTTCAGGTTCAGTCCCTTCCTCAAGGGTACAACAGCAGAACATTCTGGGCTTGACCAGTGAGGCAGCTTTTACCTCACACATGGTTCCTTCTATGTCTACACTGATCCAGATGTTTATGTGTCCCTCCCGTGCCTACACCACTCCAGATATTTAATACCTACCCTCATTGGCCCTATGTATGCCCAACTGAGGAACAATTAACTATAATTTTAAGCAGAGGTCACTTGTGATAAGTGCTAGACTTATCACAAATGAGAAAGCGACTGTTTGTTTAAAAGCTAGAAGATTCGTGGCTGTTGTACCCTAAAGTGATTAACTTACTTCAGTAAATAAATATGGAATCATACAAATCATTTAAATGTAGAATCATAGTTTCTGCCACATTGGGTAAAAGAATCTGGTAAGCAGCAGAAATGTACATTTATGGGGCAAACTATGCAGTGTAAATATCACAACTATTTGTTTGTATTCTGCTTTAAAGCTTCTGAAGCCTTTTTTGATAACCTGACAGTGGAGCAGGAGTTTATGACCGGAGTAGACACTGACAAGGTATGGCACCCCCCCCCCCAACACTGCCTTCATAAAAGACGGGTGTGTGCTGTCCGTGAAATATAAGGGCACCCTGACCCACAGGTGAACATCTACATAGAGGACTGCATTGCCCGCAAGGACCCTGTGATCAAGATCCTGCGGCTGGTCTGCATGCAGTCCGTGTGCAACAATGGCCTCAAGCAAAAGGTTCTGGACTTTTACAAGAGGGAGATCCTGCAGGTAGAGCTTAGATGATCTCTATACCCAAGTCATCACATTTCTGTCATACAGCTGTGATGCCACACGCATTCAGAAGCACATGTATATTCCTGCCAGCCGATTTAGTCCATGTTGAGGGCTATCTATGTTGATTCTGTCAGTGAAAATAGGCATTTCCAGATTGATGTTGACCATGACCAGCTCATTCACCACGTCTCTGTTCCATTAGCCTGCAAACATTGTAAATGCATAATGATCCTAAAGTTTTATTTAAATTTTGAATCAATCGTTGAAATTGCTTTCGGCTTTTAAGATTAATAACAGTAAGACAAGGCACTCAACATGCCGCAGAGTCTGCTTTTGACTTAATCCCCACCTGCCTCTAATCTCTCCTCATTTATTTGGCTCTCATGTCTTTGTATTTTATGTGTTTCTGCTTCCCAAAAATCCATCTGCGTATCTGACTTTGTGTTATGCTGAACCATTTACCCTGATTGATAGGCATTTATACTGCAGTATTTTATACAGTTACTGGTAATAGTTAGCTGATGTGTTGTAGTTTAACTAGTAACTTGTAACTGATAGGGAATGGCACAGTGGCCCGGTAAATAGCACAGTTGCCTCAAGCCTACAAGTTGGTAGGCTCCCCCATTCCTCTGCCTAGGATGGGCTGAACTGCATGAATCTATAGTAGACAGATGCGCATAGACTGCAGTGTTGTGACCAGGAAAGCCATAGCTGCTTTCTCTATCACAGAACTAGCTTCTAGGTGTGTGAGGATGAGCAGAGGCTCAAGTCTCTGTAGCTGAGATTCAGAGGATATTCTGAGCCCATCTCCTCTCGTCAGACCTATGGCTTCCAGCACATTTTAACGCTGAATAACCTGGAGAAAGCGGGACTCCTGAAACTGCAGACAGCAACCCGGAACAACTACCCCACCATCAGGAAGACACTCAAACTGTGGATGGAGGACGCAAATGAGCAGGTGGCCTTCGCTTCAAAGCCAGCCCGCACCTCCCAGTTTAAGCATCACACACTCCTTTGCCCTTAGGTTCAGTATTATTAATTAAATAACTAAACAAGTATTCTCCTTTAAAAAGTAGCCTACGCAAAGGTACCCCAGTAGTGCCCAGTGTCCTTGAGTCACATGCCTCTTTCTGGCCAGTCTGACGGCAGTGCTGTAGTTGAGGAGTGTCTGAATGTGTCCACTGGGTGCCGGGGCCCCATTCTGCATCTCCCTGCAGAACCCCAACGACATCTCCTACGTGTACAGCGGCTACGCACCCCTCAGCGTGCGGCTCACCCAGCTGTTGGCACGGCCCGGCTGGCGCAGCATCGAGGAGGTGCTGAAGATGCTACCAGGACCACATTTCGAGGAGCGCCAGCAGCTTCCCGCAGGGCTGCACAAGAAACGTGCGTATCGGGTGGGGGCGGTGTTGGAGACCCTATGCAAGCGGGTCCCTGTGTGTCTGACGCAGATAAGGCATGGGCCTGATTTATGGGAGAGGTGGAACAAAGAGAGTGTGAGCATGCAATTGTGTGTGTGTGTATGTCTGCTGGGGGGGAGGGGTGTGGGGGCAGGTCATTGTTGGTGATGTGCTTGGGAAACAGTTTAGCAACTTTGGCAGAAACGATCCATAAAAGGTCATCAGGCGTTGCGATTGCTTGTAGTGCATGTTACCAGTTGAGTTGTAGGGGGCTGTTACATTGCTAAGAGACCTGTAGCATTGTCCTTCAGTAGTACTGTCCTGCTGCGGCCCCGTGTTCTTCTTGCAGGAGTACTGGACATGGTGGATCGGATTTGTTGCATGCCAATTAGCACCATGTGTCTCAGATGCTGTGTTTTGGCAGACGTGCCACTGCTTGTTGGGACTGGGGTACTGGGAAAGTGTTAATTAAATAGGTGTTGGGGGGTTACAAGATAATCCAGCAATTACTAATGACACCGTGGGAGGGCTGTTTTGGGAGGGGGCAGCTGAAGGCAAGGGGGAGTCAATTTTGATGATGTGAAGCAGAAAGCAGAATATCTGCCTCTTTATCGCCCCACCTCCACAGGCCAGCAGGGGGAGAACAGGATCACGCTGGTGTTCTTTCTGGGAGGCGTGACTTACGCTGAGATCGCTGCCCTACGCTTCCTGTCCCAGATGGAGGACGGGGGAACGGAGTACGTGATCGCCACGACCAAGCTCATCAACGGCACCAGCTTTATCAAGTCCCTGATGGAGCGGCTGGAGGTGCCTCCCTAATTGGGCACGCTGTCGGCCCACTGGCTTGCCCGTGAGAGGCATCTTTCTTCGCGGGGTATCAGGACTCCTCAGCCTTCTGTTGTCCAAGATCACTTGCTGTCTCCTCATGTCATGATCCCTCCCCCAGCATCAAACGGCCATCTTGCCCGAGGCAGTGGAAACATTGTTGAGATCCTGTAGAGTTGATGGCTTTGAAATTCTTTTGACTGTTACCAAACCTCAGCCCTCTGCACGCTGGAGCTGAATGTCCATCACAGATATCCCCGTTACCAGGTTTCCGGCCGTATCTGTCCCTCCATCTGCTTTCCTGCAGCACTGCCCCCTCCTGCTCAGAGGCATTAACAGTGGTGCTTTATTTCAGACAGTTCTGCATGATAATTCCTTGCAGTGACAGTGAGACGCAGCAGTAATGGCCTCCCATCCTGCTTCTGCTGGCCAGGTCTACATGCCAATTTAAGGTCAGAGCTGAAATATTCTCTTCTGTTGATTATTCACCATAATGAAGCAATGAATGTGTGCAAAAGGGATGAACTGGGATCATTTGATTGGGCTGCAGCACCAGGACTGGAGGCCACTGCTCCGGATAGAAAGTGATTGAAGAGCGTGTGGAGACCAGTGAGGTCTCCTGGGCTGTTCCCAGTACCACCTGTGTCCCAGAGCCCCATCCACTACTGATTGTGTTGGGCTTTTACCGTTCGCTGTGTTTTGTGACACCTGTGTTGTGCTTAAGGCTTTGTTTTGTAAATAAACTATCAATTGGGCAGCACTGGTCTATGTGAGATGATATCTGAGAGTCAGATGGTTCTGTTCAGTTTCCTTAACTGGTATTCTGCAGATACACAAACCACCTACCCGGCTGCTGCTAATCTCACACATGAAGCTTTTCTGCAGGTTGCTACTATTGTTCCTTATCTGCACAGTATGCTAACCCTCCACCCCACATAATAAATCAAATTCAATGAATTCATTTTTGGACAAAAGCCTCTCCTAAACAAATGTAGATGTGATGTAAATCATGGCCGTCTATCGGTTTGAAAGACACCTCGCCTAAAGTATACAGATTAGTATTTGATACTGAAGCAATCTGTGACGCCAATAAGAATTAGCGCAAAAGGGTTTTTCCTCCTTTCAGCAGTTAAAGATGGACCTAAAAAGACTGGAAGCCCGGTGTGCCGGCAGCAGCCAGCCTCCCTGGAGGAGCAATTACCGCTAACAAGCCACTCATCAGTCAGATAATAGGACCGGTTATTCCTGGATCTTATGGTCTGGATCAGGCAATGATTTGATAGCATGGGGGCTGATTGAATTAAGGGGCCATTTGCTCCCTGTTTCGGGGGAAGATAACTCGGTTGACGCTTGAGTTTGATCTTTCTCCGATCGATAGCAGGTCCGTGTCCTGCACCACGAATCTTTTGTCCGGAAAATAGTACGAGGTAAGTACTGACATGAAGCCGATCACTCATCCGGACAGAAACAGCACGGAGTATAGATCGACAAGCCTTAAATGTAGGTTCAAATATATACTGTGCGTACATTAGAAATGGTGAATCTGCTCGTCAAACTGTACATTCAGTAAAATATACTTTCTTCTATGTGTCCCGTCTGCACTGTTAGAAATAACAGTTCCTAACTGTAAGGTACACTTTACAAAAAAAGGTTTGCGCACATCTTACTGCAAAGACCTACTACAAGACCTTGTGATCTAAGAGTTCCTTAAACTCCATTTTACTGATCATATTTACGCGAAATATTGTACTGGAAGTACTGGAAAAGTTAGGGGAAACCGGGATCGAATGGGAAATGTTTATGAGTAATGACGGCTTTATGAAACACGTGATGAGACTGAACCGGAGAAAGTCGAGTCGGACTCACCCAGGAGAGGCACGTGTAGCTTGTGACTGGGCTTTGCTCTCCATTAGGAAAAACCCAAGGGTTTTGACTCCTGCAATCAATTTAATTGCCCTTGGCCGCTCCTATGCCATTAGGACTTGTGGCGACCAGCATCACCTTGTTTTCCCATCATAACGCGAAGGGAACAATTGTGACGCTTCGAGGGCTTCAACTCCGTTTAATTTCAAGAAATAAAACCCATTGAACGAGTGAGTATTGCTAATGAGATGTGTTTTTACATCTTATTTTAGTATTATGTTATTTCTCTTCGATTGTTTTTTTATCTTTTCGTTTTAATGAATAGATTGAAGACTGAACCAGTTTTGTTAATCTGCAATTAATATAATAATATACCATAAACGTATAACAGATAACGCGAAAATGTAAGCCCATGCCCCGATTATAAATTATTTCTGTGTATTTTAGAATCGCCATTAGTACTTTGAGCATAGTGGAAAATCTTTTTAATCGACATTTATGGAAGTGTTGTTTGGATTTAAAAATGCACTTTCCATTATGTTGAATAGAGTTTATAGATGTTTTTAAGTCGCACGCTTAGTATTTAGTTTTATCTCACTTGTGCTAACGAGCATTACTTATGTAGGCTAATACTTGTAGGAAACACGCATGGGTTCTTAAATCTGTTTCAGCACCATGGATAGGTAATTCTATTTGGATTATAATGAGAATACCATATATGTTGAAAGTCTTTTTAAATAAAATCTAACTCATTAACACTGTAGTGATTTTGAGCAGAGTTTAAGAGTTTAAGACGCAGGTACTAGGCGGATTTTTAAAAATTGTTTCTACCATATGGTAGAAGTCTGGGGCAACCAAGG
>JAAGVU020000040.1:36168668-36187955 GCA_011763525.2 Mormyrus iriodes
AAAGGAAAGAGAAGAAACAGCGGTGAAACAACCATTGGGATATGTATAAGAAACATTTAAATGTTTAAGAAATTGAAGAGCTGTTATTGTCACATGACTAGTTTTCTTTTATTTGCTAAGTGTAAAATATGTATTTAGCTGTTATTTGCAAAGGATCATACATTCATGCGCAGAAATAAAATACATTCAGTCTGGTAAATGGTAAATGTAGAGTTAAAATTTCGTCTGAAAAACTATTCTGTAATATAGCAGACAATTAACCAACCATAAGCCTGCGCAGGTTTAAGTAATGTCGTCAGGGGAATTTACCGTACCAAGTGCATGTACAAACACGTGGAGTTTTTCATCAGAGTAAAGTGGAATGCACCCATTGTAATATCTCTAATAATGATGAATGTAGAAATTATTCTAACATTAAGCATTTTGAATCAGGAACGTCACCAGGGCTTAATGAAAAGGGGGCTTTACTAGTGGGTCTTATTTCAATTAAAATGAATAAGAACACACTATTTCAAGTAATTTGAGTTGATTTATTTGCAGGGTCTAAAGAACCTTTTGTTGGGGGGGGGGGGGGCGGTGGCTGAAACAGCCTTAGTAACGCCCCTGTTTTGAATATTGAGTAGGTCTACAAAACCACCTAGATACGTACTTTGTAATGGTCATGTATCATAAACGGGAATATTGTTAGGTAGGCCAGTTTTTTTCTGTAGCAGTAATTTTCACTAGGCGTGTCAACCTTGCAGTTTTCAGTGAGAACCAATACAGATCAAAACAGGCCCGTAGTCTGAAATTTCATTTTGACCGAATTTTACTACTTGTTGTTACGTCACTGTTTTGCCCACAAACTAAGGAGTAATTATCGGATTCAATCTCAGACCCACAGGAGACACCTCTCGGTTCACTCTCTCGCCGCCAACTCCCGCCACTTTATTATTTACTTCCTTCCGATATGTCCGTAATGCACCTCCCACATTCTGACTAGGATACTGACTGTGTACATGACATCTGTCTATGTGCCTGGATCAAATACTCGTTTGGTTGCTTTGTTAAATGAATGAAAACGGTGTTCATGGGCAATCCTGAGTAACTTTGAAAGAGGTGAATTAGGGTAATCTGGGATACTTTTAAATCTATATTTTTCCTGTTCGGTTTAAAGTAGGTCTATACTGACACTGCTACATATTAGCTGTGTTGATGTGTGAATAAGATCACATGACTTAATAGGTGTGATATCACTAAAGGAGGTGGGGCACTTGTCAGACTCTTAGGACTTCGGGAAAAGAGCATCCACAGGTTAGTAACATCAGGATTGTGATGATTGCTGTTAAGATCATAAATCTATCATTAAGAATAGAATTTTTCCATGCTTTATTAGATCACATATTTGATGTATTTATACATTGAAATATAAATTAAGATGAAATGTGAAATGTGACGATTTATCATATATATTTTTATTTCAAGATTTTTCAGCTGTCCCACTTTATCAAAGGCATTTTAATGAGTGGGTCAGTTTAGTCTGGCAAATCTGGGACGGTTATATAGGTGAAATTAAATAATCAGAGATACAAGTGCTGCAGCAAGTGGTTCCACGACGCTTATACTGAGCATAATGGTATTATCGATGACGACAGTTCTTTAGCGTGTAAGGACTGTTTATTCCCTGAGTAATATAATTCTCACACCTTCATACATTAGTGCTTTTTAGTTTTTCTGAAACTAGCATAATTTGTTCTAATTGCCATTGTTATTCAAAGCATTTGGGTTAACACATAGATTGCTTTCAATAATCATTAATGAAGCCTTAGTTGGTTTCTTTTTTCAGTTTAATGTAGACAAGTACATCAACAATTTGCAGTTGTCTGGTTCACTTTCATGAATTACTGTATTGCATTAGGCCTATATTTGCATTATAGACCAATTTTATTCCAGTGCATTTTTATTCATTAAATTCTTTCAAATACACCCTATAGTTTGTGTGAAATCTCTAAACACCACAGTCAGTGTGGGAGGCAGCAGAATGTTGGGGTGATTTTTTTAAGTAATGAAGAATGAAATACACCCCATACAAATGTACACACACACACACACACACGATTAAGATTACTGAATGAAACATATTGGGGCCCAATAATACATTCTTTCATGGGGGCCAAAATCTCTGACAGCTCTTGTTCCAGATTTCGAAGTAAATTGTCTCAAATTACAAAATGTAAACATAAATAACTTTGACACAATGAATATTAAAAGTGGCCGCATGATATCTAGGGGAGTGATATCCATATATTTTTTTTTTATATATAGGAAGGAACCGCCTTTAGGTTTCCAAACAGGTCTCGTGAGTTGATCTAAAGCGGTGGTGATGTTGCAGTAAATAAAAGAAGTCAAAAAAGCTCAATTTGCTCCAGAATATCCTAATTCACCCGACGTAATTTTTAATCAGGATCACTTTAACATAAATATACTGATGAATAGCTAAAATTGTGAAAATTAGTGTTTAATGTGGCGTACGTTACATATAAGCTCAGTGGGTGGCAGATTTTTGGAGTCTGAGTGCGTTTATTGTGACAGGTAGCCGCTCCTGTCACCCGCGGAAGACAGCAATGCGCGATGCACCATGCGCGCTCTGTTTGTCCTTATTTGCGAGCCGTCCGGATTTACGTGGCACTTTCTCTGGAGCTCACGTTCCTTTCTCAAGCCTCGTCAAAGCAAACTCCACCTCTGCAAATTGATGCCTCGCCGGAACCTCGCGGACTCGGAGTACCTCTTACTTCCCCAGAGCAGAGTGGACGATAAATAAGAAATGTACACCTTTTCGGAGCTCCTGGTCCTTGCGGCAGTATTATCCGCCACTGCTTCTGGGTACTTTGTCAGTATAGATGCCCACGCCGAGGAGTGCTTCTTCGAGCGCGTCAACTCGGGCACCAAGATGGGCCTCATGTTCGAGGTAGCCGAGGGAGGCTTCCTCGACATCGATGTGGAGGTGAGGCCGCGGATGAGCTCTCCTGTACTTCCGCGTACAGGTGCAGAACTGGGCCTAGCATTTTGCTGCTAACCGAGCATGGTGTTTCATGCGGAATAAAGTGAGCCGATTGTACAGATGCAACATGGCTGGTGGGAGGGAAAAAACACCAGAGGTATCAGACCTCTTAAAATTTGCACAGCTCGATTACTGGGCTTGGTTGACACCTTTCAGGATTTGTGCATTTGTACCAATGAAGCAACGATCGCAGACGAAAAGGCTCCGTTAAATGCACAAGCAGTTTATGGCCAGCAATCCCTTTATTATTAGCATTGCGTATAAACAAGCAAAACGTATTTGGGCTGGCTGGTCGCCGGGTGTGCTTGCATTTCCCGGAAGGAACAATGGCGAGCAGTTAACAGCTGGCAGTGTGTGTCTTTAGGGGATTGCTGTAGCCTTTGACTAAGATAAAATGCGAAATCTGCAAAATTTAACGGTTATATATACTTAGAGTTATTCATCTTCCACATTGTGTTTTAAAGATATCGAGTTTCTGCTTTGATGCCGCAGCACCCGAATCAGTTATTGTCCTGATTCTGCATTCATTTTCATTTTTTTAACTTCTGTTTTCTTACCTTCAGTTTAGTTACAACCTCTTTCTGACCATCAGTGTCCCTGTGTCAGAATTATCTTGTTTGTGAGGTTAATCACATTGACAAGGTTTTCCAACCAAAACCCGGAGCTTCACTGTAGATTTTGGCTTGCGCATATGTAAAGGGCGGGCCTGTGATTAAAAATCGGTCCTGGACTTTTGGATCCCCCATGAAATTTTTTCCAGCTCACAAACCCATCGTGCCACCCGGAAAATGCCCACTATGCCAGATGGCACTGTTTCCATCCCAACCTTAATGCCATGTGCTACTTGAGATAGGGTCGCGGGAGCGCTTGGAGTCTAACTAGGATAAGGGTTTGATGGATGAATGGCTGGATAACATTTCATTTGTTTATTCTTACTAACAATGTCTTCTATGCATTAATATTAGCGTGAAACTCACCTCCCAAACACAGATTACCGGACCAGATGGGAAACAGATTTATAAAGGTGACCGGGAGTCCAGTGGGAAGTACTCTGTGGCTGCCCACATGGATGGCACCTACAAGTTCTGCTTTAGCAACAAGATGTCTACCATGACACCCAAGATCGTCATGTTCACTATTGACATCGGAGAGGCGCCCAAGGGAGATGGAATGGAGACGGAAGGTGGGTCAGGGGTCTGTGCACAGCAAAGATTTATGGTCTTCACCCCCTGCATTCTATCAGTTGCAGCCTAGCTGATTTCTAATAACACCTTTTTCATTTGGATTTTGATTGATCCTACAAGTTTGTCTGCTTCTGTACCTGTTTTATAACCGCTTACTGGCATTTATACTGCAGTTGCTTTTATATGTTCTCATTAGCTTGTGTCAGTGTGGACACTGAGTACTCTGATCTTAATTATGCTCAGTTTGTTCCTTCTGTGCCCTTGTTCCCACTGATCTGCTTTATCACAGCTTGTGACTGCTTGGTCTTTAGTAATTTAAGTAGCTGTTTGCATTTGCCCCTTCCTGCAACAATGGAATAATGGGTTTGTCACACCTGCTGTTTTTGATGCCATGTCAGATCAGTGCAAGCACCTTGTATGCAAATGTAGGGTTACATATTCCATTCCTGTCTGTAATAATATACAGTTGTACATAGTTATGTATGTGTATTACTAATATATTGGGTTATATGCTTTTGGTATGTATCTTTTTGTAAAGTTTTGTGTATACTAGGGTTGTACAAATTCCCCACATCACCCACTTTACAGGTTGTAATAATGTCTGCATTAGCGTGTCTTTGCGGGTTGGTCACAGAGCGTGTGCTCACGTTCTTTGTCGTCTGTATGTGTTCCTGAAAAGCTTCCTCTCCCTCTGCTGTCTTTCTTTTCCTCCCTACTCTTCCTCATCTTTCCTCTGGATCTGTTTCCTCCCCCCCACCCCACTTGGTTCGTTCCTCCTCAGGGGGGGGTGACACCTGGGATGGTAGGTTTTTGTTGCATGGCAACAGAAGTTTGATTAATAGCCTCTGCCATGTCTTGTTGTTAATGTTTCGGTTGCACTCCTCCTTAACCGCAGCGCTGATGGTCTTTATTTTGATTCTTGCAACGCCTCTTACCTACGCGCCTGGGTGTGCCGGTTTCGTTGACGAATACCTACCTGCTTTTGCCTGGTTCTGACGAGTGTATGTGTGCATTGCAGCCATGCCATAAATCCCACATCATGTACTTTGAGGACTTTACCTTGTTATGTCTGAAAATGGGATAACAAGTATATTAAAACGGCACCCCCTCCCCCCCAATGTTTAATAAAGACCAGCGATCTTGTTGCACCAGGCTTACATTAGCTGGTTAGTAACAGAGCTAACACTCTAGGGGGATGGTCTTGAGGTTTAACATGAGAACTTGCTAATCTGTTAGATCACGTTAACCTGTGAACCGAGAGTAGGAGAACCGAGAGGGGTTCTTTCTAGCAGATGTGTGCATGCTCTATTTGTGTGCTTTAAAAAAAGACGTGTAACATCACTTCCTTTAAGCGGACTGCATTGTCATTGTTTTGTTTACAGACAGGTCGTGGGGTATCCAGATTGTGAAGTCTTATTTGTATGTAGTTTTGTGGGAAGATTTAAACTGCATTGTTTGGTCGCCATGCACGCTTAGAGGTGGTCCGACCGTGCTGAGAGTTGGTGACCTACCCTACTTTGTTTCTCAGCGCACCAGAACAAGCTGGAGGAGATGATCAACGAGTTGGCGGTTGCCATGACGGCAGTGAAGCACGAGCAGGAGTACATGGAGGTCCGGGAGAGGATACACAGAGCGAGTAAGACGCAGTGCGAAGAGACTTATTCATTCTGATTACAATTTAGTTGTTGGTTAATTGTTTTTTTTGTGTTATTTCTTCTCTTTTACTTTAGTCAATGACAACACGAACAGCAGAGTTGTCCTCTGGTCCTTCTTCGAAGCACTGGTGTTGGTCGCCATGACCTTGGGACAGATTTACTACCTGAAGAGGTTTTTTGAAGTGCGGAGGGTCGTTTAAAAGAAGAAAACATTTTCACTCCTTTTGCAACTGCCCACCCCCCCACATCGGAGCATTTCACTGTTTACCAGGCGTCAGTGGCTGCCATCTTTATATTAAGACTGAAAATATGCCCCCGCTCTCTGAAAAGCCTTTTGTTTTATTCTCCCATATTCATTTGGTTTTGTTTTCCTGTTCATGTCTCTCTTGACGGTATCATTTTGACCTTGCCTCTCCCTCATTCTGTGGCAAATTCACTTATAGTTAATATTCCAATTAATAATTCATTTTCAGACTTTACCCTTAGAGAAGCTATTTATTTGATGTTAAAATCTCAGATTTGACTTGGCTTTGTATGAAACACCATGGACAGAAGTTGCGATATGCAGCAGGAAGGAAGCTCTGTGTCTTACCTGTGGTGATGAAAATGGGCCAGGGGTTAGCAACAGAGATACAGGAGAGGTTTGTTTCTTTGGGTCAGCAGTTTAGCGGTGGGCCCAAATATATGAATAGGCGTCTAGACTGTAGTCTCATACCAGATACACGTTTTTCTTGATATAACCAGCTTCTGGTTTCATTTGGGAGTTTGGCTCTCAAATGGCTTCTGCTGAACAGAAGCTGAAACACTGTCTCCATGCCTGTGTCCACAGCAGGCATACATGAAGTCTGGGAAAAAGCTTTTAATTGTAAAGACTTGGTACTGGTTTTAGAGGTTATGGTTTAAAAAACCTGGTTTTACGGAGTGCTGAGGGTTTTTAAGGACAGTGTGTCTAGTGCTGTGTGGCTAGTTTGTACTACTTTCCCATAATTAAGGGAGAAAATTCAGCGGAAGAGGTTTACATCCTTAATATTTGGGTTATGCCGTGTGTTCTGTGTTAATTTGTTGTTCTGTTTGGGGGGAAAATGGCTGTAACCACAGTGTGCTGGACTGCAGTGAGTAATGGGTAGTTCAATGTATTGGAAAACAGCTAAGCCAAAATTGTAAAGCATGGAAGGTGTAGTAAATTAAACAAAACCCTCTTTTTTAAAATATTTTTCAGTCGTATTTTAAGTGTTTTACGATGGACATCTATACACAACACAGATTTTGGGTATCATGTATCTATAGTTTCATATTTACAGCTTGAAACAATAGATACAAAATGGAGTTCTATAGTTATCTGCCAAGTGGGGAAGGTTTTTTTTAATCCTTTATATATTCATTGTTGAAATAAAATATACATTTGTTTTTAGTGAACCTTTCTGGGATATTAATTACACTGCATGATGAGCAGAGGTTGATGTAGGAGGGGAACATAAACATGGACCAGGAGCCATGCACAGAACTGAAATTTGATTGGTCGTATTTCACTGGAGGTATGGGGCATTATGGGAAAATTGACTGTGGGAGTAGTGTAATAAAATCCTTCAGTATCTGATAAAGTGGGAGTCTAGAGAGCTTAAAGAAGCACCTGTTTTTTTTGCCTGTAAGGTAATAAATTGTGCCTTCAGATTTGAAGTCACTGAAATATCATGCTTTTGTTTATTAAAATTACACTACTATTTCAGTAATCCCTTTAAAAACCCCAGTGTCTAATTTCTGTCCAGTACTAATATTTGCATAAATTGACCTCTTTTTCACCTATTAACTGGAGCATTGCTGGCAATCAAACGTGGAACTTGCTACACAACCCACAGCTGCTGGATTTAAGGTCCAGACTTGTATTTGCAGGCTTTTTAAGGTGGACCATCAATGTACAGGTAAGCGTCTAAGATGCGTCACCTGCTGCTGCCACATCAGATCTTGCAGCTGCAGTGCCCGACTCTGGTCCCGGGTCCATCATATTTCTGAATGCATTACCTAGCACTGAAGTCACACCTTAAGACTGCAGGTGAGGTTGCCTGCTCCTCAGTACACCAATAAAGTCAGTCTGAGAGATGAACCCTGATTGTTCAGTTTCCTTTGGAGGACGACATACCTGGCAGCCTCTGAGATTAAGAGTTTTGTGCCCGTCCCACAGCTCTTACGGAGAGCACTGAGAAACTGGAGTGGGAAATGTTTCGTTAATCCAGCAGGCTGCTGGCTCCCATTTCTGCAGTTAAATGTGATGGCTGAGTTTTTGCTGCACAAACCTACCTGAGATAAATTTACCTTCCAGTTAATTATTTCCTTGTTTTTTTGTTTATAAATCCATAACTTTTAACTAATAACTTATTTTTTAAATAATTGACTTTTGTGCATTAGTTCTGTTTCCTAAATATTTAGGCTCAAAAAATGTCTAACTGCTGACTATACAATGAACGCATTTTGTTGAAGCAGGCCTAAAAGACCCATAGTAATTCTTATACAATTTTACGGCAACTTTACATAATTATAGCTTTAATGAACCACCATTATGTTATTGGAAGCATACAGGTCCTGCAGCCAACAGCCAATCAATCAAGCAGTAACTAAACACAAGGACATCCTCACTTCCCTGCCATAGACACCACAGCTACATCTGTGGTCCTCCACTCATATCTTTGCAGTCAGTATATGCAGGTGGTCTAGCTCTCTTTGAAACACTATCACAACATAAAGGTGACTCAGCAGGTTGTTAGAGTAATAATTACCTCAAAATGAGCATCCAAACCATAAACACACAGCAGCCTGCAAGCACAAGAGCCGATAAATCCAATGTGAGAAAACAGCATTCTAAAAATGCTATCACCAAGGCGTAAAGGTATCCCTGGGATCTGAGTAGGTCAAAAACATCACTTCCTGTTTGCAAGTCGT
Source organism: Mormyrus iriodes (assembly GCA_011763525.2). Taxonomy (NCBI): domain Eukaryota; kingdom Metazoa; phylum Chordata; class Actinopteri; order Osteoglossiformes; family Mormyridae; genus Mormyrus; species Mormyrus iriodes. Next base: position 36,177,482 of record JAAGVU020000040.1, read on the forward strand.
GGTACGTCATTCAACAATGTGTCATAACACAATAAGCTCTTTATTTTTCCATGCTGGCTGAACTCATTGACATCAAGTCTGTTACAGATACAGCTTGATGAGCTCGTCGCTGACGGCTGAGGGGGTGAGGACACCCAGGTCGGTGAAGAGAAGAGTTATGAGGGAGGGAGGCGTGTAATCGGTCATGGGGTGCTCCTCAGCTAGATTCTTCGCTGTCTTCAGGGTGTCTGCTTTGTACTGGCGTTGGGGGGGGGGTCACAAGAAAAATAAATAGTGGTGAGCTTGAGGTGGACACCACACTCATACATAGACGACCTTCTGAGGCAATGCTTATGGAGGAGGAAGAAGCATTCACACCTTAAATCGTTCAGGCACATCTTGCTGGTTCAGAGGGTACAGCCGGACAAATTTAAAGCTCTCTGCCACCACATAGAAGGGCTTATTGTGGGCTTTGGCACACACCGCCATTTGGTAGGTGCCAATCTGAAAGAGTACAGTCAGGACGTTTTAACTACAGCAATGATACATAATAGTGCAGGTTTAAAGTGTACCACACAGAAATGCAAGGGAATATTCACTTTCCCAGAAGAGATATTTAACTGTTTCCTTTACTTAACATCTGCAGTCCCACATGTCGAATTCTAGAGTGCATCAAACACCAAAGAAAAATATGAGCGCTATACAGCCATGAACTTTAATTCTGATGCTCATGTGCCTTCTGCAAACCAGGAGTGTTGGAGGGGCATGGATGCCATGACAGATTCAGGGGGCCTACCATTTTATAGGGGTCACAAAAATCACCCCTGCTCGGCAAAATCAACTGAGAGACTGGAAGTTCCAACCCGAGCAAGGGGCCCAAGGTAGTCTTTTCTTAGGGGACCTGGGATACCTAGCTACTCCCCTGTTGGAAAACATGTTTGGATGGACACCATGCAAAACCAAACTGGACTGAATTTAAAGAGATGGCACCTTATTGATGATTCCACCGCTTTCCACGACCCCTTCGGCCCCCACGATGATCAGGTCCACCTTTTCCATGATGTATCTGAAAGCACAGCAGCGAGATGAGAGTCGTCCCATGTGACCCCCCCCGAGTGGATCCACAATGACGCCTGCGGTGTTTACCCGACTGCGGCGTCCAACACCACGATGACGGGGACATTGAGGTTCCTTAATGCATCTGCCATCTTTTGCCTGGGACACAATGACAGTCCATGAATGGGCATGGTCAAAGATTGGACTTCACAAATATTCAGCCAGCCCCTATGTTCACAAAAGCATGTCATGCTGAGCAGGGCAGCCTGGCTCGTGGATGGCTATCCACAGGGTTAACTCGTCAGGTACTGTTTTTCCACTTGCCCGGCAGAATCCGGCTGTGATTCGGTAACATAGACGGTGAAGCGTTTCTTGTCAGCAGCTGCGTTCTGCAGAACCCTCAGGACCACTCTGGATGAGGAGTGGGTCAGGATTTTCTGTGAATGGAATTTACAGTGGCGCATGTATGCAGTCAAATGTAGGATACTTCTGGAACAGAACAGTTCGATATAATTCAGTCTTTCTTGGGAAAACATGCTTCAGCCACATCAGTGGAATTCAGACATTTTATATGAGGAACCATAATGACAGACAGAGGGGAAGTGGTGCGGCCGTCCCCTGAGCTCATGGTCATACCAAAGTCATGACTTAAATTACAAGAGGAGACAAAGCGCGTAATAAACAAGAGAAACTTCAAAAGAAACTTACAATAACTAATCATGGATGCACAGAAACATATAATCATTTACATTTAATAGCAACAAGTTTGGAAAACTTTTGTAGCTTTTTGAAAATGTTTTTAAATCATTCAAAACATTCATCATATTCTATCATTTCCACTGATGAGAGTGTTTTTTCCACTTGGCAATCTGAAGGTTTCCCCTCACACTGCAAGTTAAACTGAATAGGATAATGATACTTTAGTCTCCATGGAGAAATTCTCTTTTGGCTTTGCTCCACCTTGATCTCCATTAGAGGCCAGATCAAGTTTGGGGGTCACAGCGAAGGGCAGCCACCTTCCGGAGCCCGGGGATCTGGGGGTTAAGGGCCTTGGTCACGGGCCCACGGATGAGTGACTATTTTGCCAAGTTGGTGACCTTCCAGTCGCAGGCACTGACGCTGAGCCACAAACTGTCCCCTAAAGGCCAATTCATACTTCACTTTTCCGCGTGCGCTTTGAGTTGCGGACGAGGGGACGAGACGTAAAAATCGTCATCAGTTGTCATGTTGTTTATGCAGGTCTTATCTACTAAGATAACATAACCCTAGATATCCCTAACTGAAGAAAATAAAGGAAAAGGAACTTTTCAATAAAAAGCACACCAAGCATATCGGATTTCTCGTTGAAGCCTACAGCCACAGAGTGACGAGAAGCACGGCAGCTTACAGTGCCCACTTAGTGCACAGTACATTGGGAGAGAAACCTACAACAGGGAAACTGTTCATTCCAAACCTGGAAGAAATAAAAAAAATGCAGGACTGCAGACACGCATAGTCTGATATTTCAGCAATATAAATGATGATGAGAAAAGCACTGACACCAAAGTAGGCTGTCATAAGCTGTGGCTCAAAGGAGACTCACCGCTCCATCTTTGATGAAAGTATGGCAGAGTTTTGCAACCTTGCTCCTGGAGAGTGAGATTTTCTTCAGAAACAGCTCCCCCCGCTCCACCATCACTTTCTTGCACTGTGAAAGTTCCTGAGAACAGAAGGGGCATCCAGGGGATGGGAGCAATTCATTATTCTGGCTTCATGGCTTTGTTACCATGCAAGGTGCCCACAGTAAGACAAGCACAGATCAGGTGCTTTGGGTAAATTTGTCAATGATCAGTGAATAAGTGAAGCTTCAGATGATAAGAAAGAGACCCTCTGAATAAACACTTAGTGTCTAGAATATAGATAATTAGCTTCAGCCACTTTTCACCAGATTTGGAACTGTAATTCTGGAATGTCAAAGAAATCAATAATTCACAATAACTGTCAATCAGTTCATTTTGATTTTGGAAAAATGTAATTAAATAGTTCACCCCAGCATCATTTACAAAGTAACATCTTAAGGCGCTTTTCCACCGCACCAGGTACCTTACTTTTGGTACTTTCCCTTTTCCATTGACTTCCAATGGAGTACCAGTACAAAAAATTCCAGTACCCAAAGTACCAAAGCAGCTGGGGTAGTTTTTTGGTACTTTGGGGTGGGACTTGCAAACGTGTTTGTTCTTTGAATAATAATAATAATAATATTAATAATGACAGATGTGTGGACAAATGAGACTGAAGCTGTACTTGTGATATGACTGGAAGAATCAGAATATCTGGACATGACAAGAAATTAAAAAGTATTCGCCATAATATCTCATGGCTGCACGATATTGGAAAAAAAATTAATTATCGCGATGTGATTTTATTGTAATAAATATTGGGATATTTATTTATAAAGCAAAAAAGAAGTTCAAAATAAATAAATTTCTCACAAACCCGTCTATGAGTGATATAAACTGCGGGGATGAAAATGAGTGGAATGTGCATGTAGAGCTCATGCAAATGCAGCAGCAGTAAACGTTACGCTGATTTTACTAGACATATAGTACATGATCTTGAAAAGGTCATCATTATTATCATCATTAAAATCATTAAAATTGCAGAGCTTGCAAAGTTTTGTTTCCTATGACAGAGTAAAAATGTTTTAACGAAACTTAAACTCCCTGCGCTATAATGTCCGTATAGAATTGAAGGTAAGAAAAAGCCTAATCTTAATCTAGCTGACTAGCAATGTACGAATTGCATGTGCATAACATGTCATGTTGGTAGTAATATGTATCATACATCGTCCAGCCCTATACTACAATATAGGGCTGTATATACTACAATGTATATACTACAAGAGGACGATGGTTCAAGTCTTGAGAGTCCTGGTGCTCCCTGTCTTGCTGTATGGCTGTGAGACATGGACACTATCCAGTGACCTGAGATGACGACTGGAGTCCTTTAGTACTGTGTCTCTTTGGAAAATCCTTGGATACCGCCTGATTGACTTTGTATCGAACGAGCGGTTGCTCAGGGAGTCCCGAATGAGGCTCATTACCTGCACTGTGAGGAAGCCTCAGTTACGGCACTGTGGCCTTGTGATGCGATTCCCTGAGGGTGATCCGGCTCGCAGGATCCTCATTTCCGAGAACCCAGTGGCTGGACCAGGCGAAGAGGACGCTCAGGTAACACCTGGCTGTGGCAGATATACAGCCATTTCTGGAGGGTGGGACTGGGCCATGTGTCAGCCCAGGGGGGGTCGCTAACTGGGATCCTGGGCTGTTTTGGCATGTGGTGGGTGATGCACCAGTACATGCTCCCCAACCTGACCTGACCTGAGTAGAAAATGCCCCGCCTCCCGTTGTGATGTCACTTTCCACTGGTACCAATTTTTACACCAGTGGAAAACCAACACCGTGAAGTACCATATTTTTGGTTCCTGAAGCACCAAAAGTACAGAACTTGGTGCGGTAGAAAAGCGCCCTTAATATCAGAAGCAGCACTCAAGATTACCAACAGCCAAAATTACACTGCGAATCCTGAAGCACCAAGAGTTAAGCATCTCTAATAGCCACTTTCTCCAGAAGCCTGTGGTGTGTTCATGTGACTGGTCACAGTGCAAGTGTGGTACTCACTGAGTATTCCTGTAATGTGAGACTAATGAAACGTAAGAAGAGCTCCCCCCCTGAGGACACAGCCACTGAAGAATCCACGCCAGCCAGGTGGTCGATGGCCTGTGTCATGTTCTCCCTGAGGCCCTGGAGCGTCTCAGCTGCAAAAGTGACAGAGACCAGCAGAAATAACTATTAATCCCAACAGCCCAGACCACCACTGACATGAGTATCACACCTCAACATCACTGAGGCAGTGATGAGTGCTTGTACATTCTTCTTCCACAACTCAAAATAAATTCCACACCACTGTCCCAAACCAGGAGCTGATACCACACACAGTCATCTGTTATCTCGACCACTGTAGTTCCCTTCTGACCATTTTTTTCAGCACCAAAGCAAGATATGTACCTGCTACAGGGTTTTTGGTCTGTTAAAATATGCCAGTGGCCAATCTTCCTCAATCTGCACGGCAACACCACTTTCACACAGCTTGAACTTTATGGTCAAACACTGGGATCCCTGACCTTTGTCTCTCTTGAGGAACTCCAAAAGCGTCCGGATCGCTGCCACGGCAGAAGCTACATCTGGATCCTGTCTCATCTGCGTCCGAAAGTACTCCACCAACTCTAAAAAAGATGCACATATTCCTGGGTTAAGCATCCTGATGGGAGGCAAGGTTGCTCCTTCCAAACATTAAGTTCTCATGAACACATTAAGGAGCACTTTAGTATTAATCATCATTTATAGAGTAAGGAACCCGTTTTCACATACCTTCTTTGTCCATCCTTTGACAGGCAAGCACCACCAATTGAATGGCAGTTTCACAAGAAACTGCTCACCGCGGTATAAGTCAAACGATATCAGTGCCGTAAAACGAACGTTAAAAGAGTGGAATATTAGTTTCAGAAGATCCCCAACTACACAAATAGCTTTATTTTTGATAATCAGAAATAAATATATCACTGTCAAGCTTTCACACCCTGGCACGTTACTTTCTGATGCAATAAATAGAAAGCTAGTTCTACCATGCTACCAAGGTGTTTATTTTTTACTTTTTTCCGTTTTATTAAATGTATCCACATGCATAATTCGACCTCTGTTATGGAATGGGAACGCAACCTGCTCTATCTATCTATCTATCTATCTCCATGACACTTCCCGTTCATATTAAGGCAGCAGGGCAGCATACGCTCCTCACTCACGAGCGCGGTTGTCCGTCCAGCGATTGGTCGCGCAGTGATGACGTCAACCAAACACGACCGTTCACATGAGGGATTTTGTGAAGCAGCAATGGCTTCGGGTCAGTTTCGAGTTCAACACTTTTTCCTTCCATTTTATGAAAATTATACCTAAAATGGTATCTGTGTTTACTGATACTGCTGAGTATAACGTGTCTTTCTTAATGTACTTAGGTGAAACTTGTTTCTAGGTTGAACATGCAAATATGCTTTATTTCCCTGGGGCAAAATTCGTTAGCTGATCCTTTGTGAAATAGGCTACATTAACTGTTCTTTGATAGACTTCCTGGTCTCTTAGACGGTGAATTGTACTGCTTGCAGTGTGGCTTAACATGCAGAGTGATTAAAGAAAGTGTTTGTTCTTATTCGTAGAAGATGAGATCAGTCTTCTAGTCATTGTGGTAGATGTTAACCCAATATGGTGGGGGCAGCAGGCTCAGCGGGAACCAGAGGTGATGTATTACTAAATATATGAACAATAATTCATTTTTAGCATCTATTAACGATAGTATTTACGAACACAGTCAGCTGTTGCTTCTGCGAAATCTTGACTCAATGCTAATATGTTTTAAATAAGTGTATTTGACTCACATATTCCGCAGTGCGTTGATTATGTTTATAATCTTTCATCAGTTCACATTATCCAAGTGTTTGGATGCTGTGATGGTGATGGGGAATTCTCACCTGGTCATGAACAGGGCTAACAAACTTGCCATTATTGCAAGCCACTGCCAAGAGAGGTAAGACATCAGTCTGATTCTGAAGAGCTATTTGCTGCATGTAAGGGTATCCCTCAGTTATAATGCTTCTTCAGTTGCATAATAAATAGCTAGCTTTTTTGGACTTTCAATGTAGCATTCTTTTTCCCCTTCCTTCCTGTTTCCACACAGTCGTTTCCTGTACCCCAGTAAACACTGGAAGGCTGAGGATGGGACTGGAGATGACTGTGGGTCGGGTCGTGGGGATGGCAAGTATGAGCTCCTGTCTGTCGCCAACGACCTCGTTGCAGAGGAGATCAGGAGACTTATGGCCAGAAGTGAGTCTTCAGCCTCTGCTACTGAGAGCAACTGCTGCTCCGTCCCAGAATGTGGGGGGACCAGCATCGCCTGATGTGCCGTATTTTGACTTTGCAGCTAAAATAAGTGGCCACCAGACTGACACACTGCTGGCAGGATCTCTTGCCAAAGCGCTGTGTTGTATCCCTTTGTGCTGAATTTTTAACGAATAAATTGTTGTGTTAGCCAGAAAAAAATAGGTCACCAGGACTCAGTATTGGTGCTTAGAATGTAATTTAGGTAAATTTATGAAACTACTTCCATTATTTCCACCAGTTTTTTGCACCTTCACTTTAGCTTTATGACCAGTTGCACACCAGCAAACTGGGCATTGTTATTTCTTAACTGTTTTTTGCTCAGATATTCACCGACTTACAAAGGAGCTGGATGGTAATGTGACTCTGTGTATCACTCAGCTTCCCCGTCTTTGAACTTGATTTTAAAATGAATCAATGGAATCCAATACATATAATCATGTATTAATAATTATTTGGTTATCTTTTTCAGCCGCGCAAGACATGAAATCGAGAATATTGGTAAGTGCTTGTCTTAACCTCTGTTTTCCTCAGGCTAGCTGTTTAGTGGTTAATACTGTAACCTCACACCTCCGGGGTTATGGACTCAGTTTCTGCCCCTTGCTCCGTTTGTGGGCTTGGATTGTTTTCCGCTCATTACTGCACGGATCCTCTGGGTATCCAGGTTTCTTCCTATAATCCAAAGACACGCAGCTTGGGTGAATTGGTATCTCTTAATTGCCCTTGGTGTGTGTGTGTATGTATGTATGTATGTATGTGTGTGTGCGTGCGTGTGTGTGCGTGTGTGTGCGCGCCCTGCAATGGACTGACATCCCATCCAGGGTTCTTTGTGGGATATGCTTGCATCATTCCTGTTATGCAGTGCAGTTTCTTGTCCCCCATCAGATATGTCTAAATATATTGGTAATGGAAGGGAAATTATATTAGTTTTATTATTATATCACAAATAAATGGACACCAAGGTCAATTTTAAGTTGTTTCAGCATTTTAGCATGAATGGATGTTTGTAGCATTGGCATATCATTGAGTGCTAGGAACTAACTTCTAAAATACAAAACTGGAAATTTATTGTAAAATTTCACTATATTTCTTCAGTTTTTCCATTCCCTAATTAAAACATTTCATACTACGATTGTTGCTTTACCAGGTCACGGATTAAGAAGATTTTTCCAATGACCTCGAATTCACTTTCCATCACATAGATGTTTTGTATTTTTCATCAGGTGATCAGGGCAGCTGAGGATTGTGCATTACAGTACATGAATTTCATGAACGTCATATTTGCTGCTCAGAAAAACGTAAGACCCCTGCTGATGCAAAATTCAAATACATTTAATCTCACCTTAGAAGATTTCTAAGATTTCTGCTTGTGTTTCAGGGTGTTCTTATTGATGCCTGTGTACTGGCCTCTGACTCTGGTCTCCTCCAGCAGGTATATTCCAATCAATGCGACTGTTATAAATCAATTCACTTCTGCAGGCTTTTGCTTTGTGTAACAATGACTCTTCCGTTTCTTTTCCTTAGGCCTGTGATATCACAGGGGGCTTGTACCTAAAAATCCCACAGAAACTCGCCCTGGCCCAGTATTTGCTGGTGAGTATTAGAAACCCAAGCTTTAACTTAACTTCGTTGTTGAGGCCGTTGCTGTGATGGCCCACGATGCACCCACATTGCTCCTTGTTTGTCCATGTGTCCCGAGTAGTGGGTGTTCCTGCCGGACTCGGACCAGCGTTCCCAGTTGGTCCTGCCTCCCCCAGTACACGTGGATTACAGGGCGGCCTGCTTCTGCCATCGCAGCCTCATCGATATCGGCTACGTCTGCTCCGTGTGTCTGTCGAGTACGTCACAAAATCCATTTGTGTTTACACTTGTTTTAGCCCTTTGTTTTAAAGTTTGGGGGGGGGGGGGGCTTCCTCAGCCCCAGCCGTTGGGGAGACCTCAGTTGATGGTAATTAATTTCTGTCAGTAAATTGTAATAATTATATCACACATAATAATGTGTAAGAGCAGCAATTGTAGCGTTTTTGCCCCCACACTACATGTCCTCCCCGTGTCAAGCTGGTTCCCTTCAGGTACTCCGCTTTGCCGTCACAGTGCAGACGTATGGTGAGGTTAATTGGTGCTTCTAAATTGCCCATAGTGTGTGATTGTATGCATGCATGCATGCGTGCGCGTGTGTGTGTGTGTGTGTGTGATTAAAAAGCTGTTATTTTGATGTTGTGGGTACATTTTTTGGGTCCCCACAAGGGGAAACTCAATTTAGTAAAAAAATGCGACTGCAGTCAAAAAACTAAAAATGCTGAAAGTCTTGTATTTTGTTGCTTATACTTAACCCTCTGGAGTCAGCTGGTTGTCATAGTTGGGATTAGGGTTATGGCCATAGAAATGATTTGAGAGTCCCATAAAGATACCTAATCTCTGTGTGTGTGGGTCTGAATGCATGTTCCCTGTGATGGACAAATCCAGAGTTTTTCCCAGCCTTATGCCCAATGCTGCATGACCAGGATAAGTCATGCAAGCTCCGTGGATGTATTATTAAATGTAATATGTATTATACTGTATAACGTTCAATTATGTGCCACCAGAGGGCGTGAGTTAGGCGAATGAGTTTTAGGCCTAATTATAAATACCTATATGTATTTTCATATTCTGATATCAGAGTATTTTGATATTTGATATAATTTTAATTCTGATATTTTATACATTTTTATATTTTTATACCTTTTCTCATTTTTTTTTCATTCCAATTTGAAGTATTCTGCAACTTCAGTCCAATCTGCACAACATGCGAGTGAGTACCGTCTAATTTGTATTTCTCCAATGAGGAAGCGTATTAAGGAGTTGCCTTTAATCGACTTATTCTTTGTTGCAGAACAGCCTTCAGAATCCCATTGCCTCAGATGGTGAAGCCGAAAAAGAAAAAACTGAAACCAGCAACGTGACACAGTTCGTTAATTTTAAAAGGGTCACATTTCGTATATGTATGTAAAGTAACAATTTCTCTGCGGTGCTCCAGAAATTCTTTAATATTACTTATCAGTTTTGTTATTTAAACATTAAAGGCAGAAAATTACAATTGTATATTTTGACTATTTCGCATGTGTTACATAAAAATCTCAAGATAATGTAAACCTTTATCCACTACGTTTTAAATTCCGATCTTTTCAGTAGTACATTACTGCCCTTTATTTTTGTTGACAATAAACGTTGAAGTGATGCTTTTCAGGCAAGTGGCATTTTTTTTTAATCTATGAAGCATTTTCACGTGTCTTTTTATGAAAGTTTCACATGTCTTTTAACCAGATATTAGGATTATTTGAAGTATGGGGGGGAAATGTGTGTGTGTGTGTGTGTGTGTGTGTGTGTCATATATACACACACACATATGTGTATCTGTGTGTGTGTGTATATATATATATATATATATATATATAGAGAGAGAGAGAGAGGGGGGGGTTGTATTCTGGGTTTAT
>JAAGVU020000040.1:36188055-36218168 GCA_011763525.2 Mormyrus iriodes
CACCTATTTGTGTCGTTTTTTGTTTGTGTTTATATATATATATATATATATATATAGAGAGAGAGAGAGAGAGGGGGGGGTTGTATTCTGGGTTTATGGGGAAATTACGGCAGGAAAATATTCGGCGAATGTCGCCTGGCTGGTCTGACCTTCTGTATCTGAAGACTTTCCGGGTTAAAGGGGGAGCTGTAAATAGAGCCGTGGATCCTGAGAAGTCTGTTCATTAGCCGGCCCGGCAAGTATGTCCAATGTTTTATTGACGTCTCTTTACGATTCGGAATCGTGCAACTTTATATAGTTATTTCGGTCGCAAATATGTGATCGGCGTCCTACGCCATAGTCTTTCTACGCTGGTTGACCAAAGCGCAAGATTAACTTAAAACGTGCAAAGACTGTAAAATTAATTTGTCTTTTTAAAATTGCTTTTTTATTCACAGTATTATTCTCATTTTGTGATATATAGCAATATAAAGCGTCCCATTTGGTAAGTTTATTATAGTCTGTTAGTCTCGGCAAGTATTTATAACGAGATCTGGCTAAATAAATATCGTCAGCAGGAACTGACGGTATCATTTCAAACCAGTCGGTTTTTTTAATTATATATACTCTGCCTAGAAGCTCTTAATAAAACCTCTGATGGCGTACTTAAGCTATGCATGTTCGACTGGCTATTTTCATTCACTGCAAACAGGTTTGTTTTTAGAGAAGTCGAAAAGCTCCTGTTTCACATATAAGCGCTGATATTCAGTAGTTACGGCATCGAAGTAATCACGAGGAGGGCATTAGTTCGTATTAGCTGCCACTGGCAGCATTTTCTCCAGTCTTTCACTAAAGGGAGACATCAGTTAGTCATAAGACTGTAATTCTGTAAATCTGGGTTATTCCCGTACAGGGGCGCCAGAGGGGCATTAATACCCTGGCAGATTCAGGGGGCCTAGCACTTTATAGGGCCCTGTTCCTGTATGAAACTTGTATTAAAGAGAGTTTGAAAGAAATTAAAATATTGTTAGTGATCCGCGTCCCTTACTGCCCCCCCCCCATACTCTGCAGTCTGCCCTGTGTACTATAGTCATACATTTGACTGACCTGCTGTGAGATTCGGAGCTGTTCTGTACCTCTTCTCCCAGATGAGAGCATGCAGGCGGTAAAGCAGAGAGGCATCCACGTTAGCCAGTCTGAGCTTCTCTGCAAGAACGACTGTGGCTACTATGGAAACCCCATATGGCAAGGGTACTGCTCCAAGTGCTGGCGTGAGCGGAGCCGCAGTGCCCAGGAGGCCACGGGAGACAATGGGTGAGGTGGTGGTCCTCTCATCTGCTGCGTCATTCAACAAGGGCCTCTTCCTGAAATGTATCGCCTCCCAGATTGTAGAAAAACTTGAATCTCTTTGTCAACCCAAAGTAATGAATCATAAGTGGAATGGAAATATGAAGTATGTTTGACACTCAGAGGAACAAGCTTATTACTAGCATGGTTTTGCTTTACAAAAAGACCTTAATCAGCTCTTTCCTCCGTTTTTGTTGTAAAACCAGCCTCCTACCTCCTGTTCCCAAACCCCCAAGCGATGGAGGGACTCCCCTCACCTTCTCCAGGTTCGAGGAGAAGAAGAGCACAGAGAAGGGCAGGCGCGTGAACACCATGAGGAGGCTCTTCTGGGGCACGCCAGCCCCCGCCAAGCGACAAGGTTCTCGCTGTATCGCCGTGGCGGGGCCATGCCCACATTGCTGCAGTGCCAGCTGCGTAGTCGCGGCAGGATCCTTAGCTGCTGGGTGCATTCCTGCTGACCCGGGGCATGGCGTTTTTCCAGATGTTTCTGTTTACGTGCTGGTGAAGCAGGGATGCCCAGCCCAGACTGCTGAGAGAGTGTGAGGGTGCTTGAGGGCTTGACAGAATGCCTCTGTTTATTGGGGCCTGACTGACACTTGAAATGCCAGCTAAAGTGACCTTATGAAGATATTTGCTTAAATAATGGGACTAAAAGCTGAGCCGAGCCCCAAAGACTCTGTGATTAGTGGGAAGTGGGTGCAGACTAACATGGATCCTCTTACCCGCTGTCCGCAGAGCCGTCGGTGAGTCAGGAGGTGGCGCTGCGTGGCTATCAGAGCCTGCAGCCGGGGGACTTCACCGGCTTCCTGAAGCTGCTGCAGAAGCCATTCTCCCAGAGCTTACAGTCACGCTGCACTGCCTTCCTCAGCACCATGGAAGCCTACCATGTAATGTCCCCCTCTCCATGCTCCACAGTCCCTCCTAGTGTTCCATACTGTCCCCCCTCTCCATATTCTGCACTCTGGCCTGTGTCCTTTACTGTCCCTCTCGCCATACTCCACACTCTGCCCTGTATCCCTTACTGTCCCCCTCTTCATACTCTGCAGTCTGCCTCCTGTCCTTTCCCCCTCTCAATACTCCACAGCACACATTGTGTCCCTTACAGTCCCCTTCTCTCTGTATTCTGCAGGACCTGCCCGTGCAGAAGCAGTCTGACCTGGTGCAGGACTTCTACCAGAATATCGCTGGTGAGCGACATTTCAGTGGTGAGTAGTGTTCTGTTGATGCTAATATGATGCAAGTACAGCTGGGGGTGTGTGTGTGTGTGTGTGTGTGTGTGTGTGTGTGTGAAGGGAGTGATCATGTGTCTGCCTGTGTCTTTGTTAACATTTAATAATCCTTAATGGCTGAGTTGTACATATTGTTCGCTGATCATATTGTGCAGTGTGGTGTTTCTACTCTGTCCTGATCGGTTTCCTTTTTGAGGATTTTCTTTAGTAAAAAAACAGGTGGAACCTGTAACCTTCACTGTTGGGGCAGACAAAGTCTGCATGTTTTTACACTATATCAATGTCATGTTAATCATCTACATATTATTAAAGTAGCTTTGCTATATTGGAGAGGAAATCGGTGATTTCCTAAAACTGTTTATTGTGAAAGTTTATTCAAAAATGTGTACTTTCTACTTATTTTAAAATCTGAACGAAGTCCCCCTTTTGTATGTTTGGGTAAATGGCCATGAAATACACTATGAATTTGAAATGATGTCATGTTTAATACTTTGCATTTATTTAGCAGATACTTTTATCCAAAGCCGTGTATGACTGAGAAAGCAGGGCTCGTAGAACTACTGGGGTTAGGAGCCTTGCTTAAGGGCCTAAAGATGACATTAGTCTGACAGCCAAGGGATTTGACCGAGTGACCTTCTGATCTTGACCCACAGGACCATACATCGGGCCAAATAATCAGTGTTGGGCACGTTACTTTAAAAAAGAGATTAGTTCTAGTTCCTAGTTACTTCTCCCAAAAAGTACCTGAGTTAGTAACTGAGTTACAGCATTATAAAAGTAACTAGTTTGCCTGGGAAAGTAACTATTGTGTAACTTTTTTTTTAATGTTCAGATATGTCAAAGAATTTGGATCCCCCCCCAATGGAATTTTAAATTCAACTGTATGATCAATTATTTATAATAAAACTGAATATTACTCGCAAATATGTTTAATGAATGAAATGGACACTTAATAGAATAAATTATTAATAGAAAACATTGTACACTAATCTAAACTATTTTAATGTTGCTGTGGGACAATGCAAGACAAGACACCTATCAAATGTAATATATTAATTATAGATATCATTCCTATCTTTATAATAGTAGAACAATAAAACACAATGGATGTTTTAGAACTTTTGATATTTACTGCACCTCAATAGAGCCACAGATGGCCATCAAATAAGTCTAAAATTAAATTATGCTCGTTAAGCAATGTGCCAAAAATAAATAAAAATATATACACTCTTTGTAGTGCAAATCAAATAAATCGAACTGTCACACAACTCCAGACAACTGGCAGACATACTGTACTTCAAGTATTTTCTTCCTCCCAAAAGTAAACAGTTTAACAATATGAAGTGCTTTCAGTATAACACTGAAAAAGTAAGGGCAATGTATAACAAAACTAAGGCATCCAAATGTAAACAGGTAGTAAAATAAAAATAAAACTCCATGACTATCTCTGGCCATTGACAATATAATACAAGTCACACAAGTGCTGTTTTCACAGTAGAGGTCTTGCAGGGGGCCCTGTTCTAATTCTACGATGAGAGGTGCTTCATGAGATCAGAATTGCTTACAACTGACGTGGAAAAACACTCTATTCCTGGGCATAATGTACATTTAACAAATGCATTCTTGCCTTTTATCTCAGTGAGGGAAAAGTAATGTCTGTACTTCCAGTTTAAAAACGCTACTTTTGAATTCTCTGCGCTCACCATTACTGCGTGTCTCTCTTGGTCGTATGTGTGCGAGACTGTGCGTGTGTGTTTGTGTGTGAACGCCCAGCCACCTCTGCCTCTGGTTGGCTTACCGTGTAATTTTACTCTTCCTTAGCCAATCATCATCACTTATGCGGCTGTGTGCCCCTCCCGCCCAAGAATCAAAAATTTTGCAGCTCCTATGGCTGAGAGAGCCTGGTTGGAGGAAAACAACTTCATTGAGCTTAATTATACTAACGCGCCACATTTTACTGACAGTAACAGTAATGGCACTGTAACGATGGAAATAATAATTAGATTACCCGTTACTGAAAAAATTACGCCGTTAGTAACACCGTTTATTTTTGTGCCGTTATTCCCATCAGTGTAATAATACATTATGCAATCTGACATTTTCTAAATTGAAATTCAGTCACTCTTGATGCTGCTCTTGCTCTGCTTGGACTCGGCCGCTTCTCGCCCCCGTGTGCTCCAGCCCCGTGCGGCATTCTCTCCGTGATGCAGGCCTCTCGGAGGAGCAGACCATCCACATGATGGAGCACATGGAGAAGCTGATCATGACCCGGCTCCACAAGTGGGTGTTCTGCCATGACAGCTGCGATGACGAGCAGAGGGACCTGGCCCTGCAGAGGAGGATAAAGTTAGCTGCCTTGACTTTTCCCTCTGTATTACCCCAACTGCAGCTTTCTCCCTCTCTTCCTCCCTCCCTCCTTGTTCCTCAGGAAGGCACCATGCCGTGATGCCAAGTCAGCTGTGTCTGTCCTCTTATGCAGTTGCCCAATCATTTTTCATGACTTAAGAGATGTCAGCCTACTTCGTTGCGAGTTATCGATGTTATTTTCTTTAGTGCCAGTACTTATTTTTACATATATAAACTGTGCGGTGACTTCTCTGCATCGTATATGCTTGTAATACATCCCTTTTATGTTAGTGAGCATACTGATGGCTGGGAAGCATGCTCTGATATGAGCCCTTCCTTCTGTTGACGTTTTACAGAGCACTCAACTGGGTCACGCCTCAGATGCTGCGTGTCCCCTGCACTAGAGATGGGCCAGCAGGCAGTGATCCCTTTCTACCAGCCATCACAGGTACCTGGACTGGCATCCTGTCCAGGGTGTCCCCTGCCTCATGCCCTGTGGTTTCTGGGTCAGGCTCAAGGACCTTCACATTCCTTTCCAGTATGATTTATTTGGAATTATGGACTAATATATCATTATAAATCATAATGGTATCTATTGCCCTCCCCCTTTCCGTGTCCCCTGGACAGCTATCATTGAGATGGACGCCAAGCGAGCTCCACAAGACAAGCTGACGTGCGTGTCCAAGTGCTGCCGGAAAGTGTTCCAGGGCCTGGCGTTGTCCAGCTGTCAGCCGGCCGATGCCGACAACTTCCTGTCGGGCTTGATCTACGTGGTGCTGAAGGCTAATCCACCGCGCCTCTATTCCAACATGCAGTACATCATCCGCTTCGGCCTGGCCCACAGCGTCATGGCCGGAGAGAGTGGCTACTACTTCACCAACCTGGTGCGTCAATGTCTGCAGCCTCCTCCACGTTGCATTTGTGTTTCAGATGTCTTACTGCTCCATTGGCAGAGATCCGTTGTTAGAAAAGCATTCTAGCTCAAATTACCTGAGAGCAGATCAGGTCTGGTAGAATTAGAACATGAGACACAACATTTCAGCCCTGTTGCTTTGAGCACGTACTTGTTGCTGAATTTACATGCTTCTATACAATGGAATTCACTTCATTCCCGGTCATCTGAGTGATTGATCTTTGTATGTATTCTGCGGATTTAACCAGTGGCTTCATGTTTTCCTTTTCAGTCCTGTGCTGTGGCTTTTATCGAGAAGCTTGACGGGCCGGCGCTCAACTTGAATCAGGAGGAGTTTGAGGCGTACATGCAGGGTCGGCAGTTAGCACCCCATGGCGTGAATAGGCTGGCACGGGAGTGCTGGCAGCGGTCACGGGAGACACGGAAACAGCTGGAGGAACTGCAGGGTCGACAGGAGCAGGTCCATAGTGGGGTCCAAACCATGCAGCAGCAGCTGAAGCAGTGGGTTCAGTCCGTGCAGCAGCAGGTGGATGAGGTCACATCCCACTCAGCAAGAGCATGCAAGGTCACAACCCCTCTTGCACCAGTTCAGCTTAATGTGGCTACATCCCCAACCAGTTCAGCAAAAGTGGACAAATCCAGAAATCAACCGGTGCCTATAGAAGACAATGAATTCAGAAACCAGTCAGATCCAAGGCAAGTGGAGGATCTCCAGACAGAATTTGCTGACCAGACTGGTGAGCTCACTACCCAGAATCCCAGCGATGCGGCCTCCATGCACACTAACCACTAGTAGTAGTTTGCACTGAGTGCAGCTCTCACTAAAGCAGGCTTTTTAAAGATAACATTTAGGCCACTGTGAATGAAATCCAGGCTGTAAAAAATGTGGGCTTTTTGATTAAACTAGATGACACAAAGCCATTAACACAAAAGCCTTATTAAACCAGAATGTAAATTACTTGAGCTTCTCTGACTTTTTGATTGCTGCAGTTCATAGAACCTTAACTTCTTAAAATACTTAGTGCCATGATTTCTTGTCCATTTTGTTTCCACCTCAGCAGAGCTGTATGTAAAATACATGAATTGTGAAATCCTGCCCAGCCTTCTGTTTACATTCATGTCTACAATTATTTTCTTTATTTATTACCTGGTCCTGTGATTTTTAAGCATTCTGTCTGTGTTGGGTGTTTGATTCTGGAAAATGTGCCTCTTGATTTAGATGTTTATTCTTTGTATATTATACCCTATATTGGGACAAGAGAAATGAATGTGAATCTGGACCAATATTTTGTTTTCTTGCCGTTATAACTACGGGTTATACATAAAGCTGGTGCTCTTCTGTCATAATTCTGTACATTATTGTTGACTTTAAATGGAATCTGTGGTGTCTGTGCACATCAGCTGCTACTGGACTGTTTTTTGCCTAGATGGGACGTGATAATATCAATGTGGATACATTTTAAATGGTGAATATCTGGGAACTTTAATATTTGTAAAGAATTATGGTGGTTTATGAAGAAGTTTTTCAGCCTTTTGTAGCGCTGCAACATATGCCCTGGTTTTTGTGAGTTGTTTGCATATGCAAATGAAGTACAAAATAAAAGCAAATAATGAAGAATTGTAATCATAGGTATTAAATTGAATCACTGGTGAAATGTAGTACTTACGCCTTATGTATTAACTAGCTTAAAATGTGTAATACTGAACATTTTTGATAGAGGCGGTGTTATAAAGAATTAAGGTTTCAGCTAAGAAGCTGAATTTGTAAACTAAAGCGTCCCTGTTCGGTTTTCATGAAGCGCTTTACTGTTGTACTCTGTACAATGGTATTTATAAAGTCTCTTCAGGTGACCCGTCTATGTTTTGTAATTTGAATATAAAGGTTTCCTGATATATAAATGTATGTTAAACTGAATAAATTAATATGGAAATAACTGTAGACAACTTCTTGTTTGTGTAATATATTATTCGTTGCAAGTTCTTATGGGGGTTGTCGCTTGCTATTAAGCGGAAAGCGGACTATTTTGTCCTAATTGCTGATCCGTAGTCGTAGCGACTTCATTTCCTGTTATAATGAAAATGACTGAGGAAAACAACGGCACTGAGTCTCCTATAACAGTCGAAGATGTTCAAAGGCTTGTCAAAAAGAAAGACGAAATCGAAGAGCAGATCAAAGCGTACTTTGATGTGCTGGAAGATGTAAGTTAAATAGAGTACGGTTAAAACAGGCTTATTCAGTGTCATTGAGTATGCATAGTGGTCTGTTTACACTATGCAGCAGATTTAGCTGAAATGAACTCACTTAACGCTTTTTGTTTAAATGATTGTCGTACGAAGTATTGTCTGTGTTTTCGGCTTTACTGCTAACCAAGTTTCTTGAATTTGCGCCGTCATCATGTTCGTCCAGAAGTTTAACCTGTTTTTTTAACAGCAAGGAATGGACATGACGGGGCCCTTGGTGGACGTGGAAGGCTATCCGCGTTCGGATGTGGATTTGTACCAGGTCCGAACAGCGAGACACAACATCTCTTGTAAGGACAGGTTTCTTTTTGGCACCACATAAAACTGACAGGATGACTCGTTTTCAGGCACCCAGGCGCGCCTAACAGGGGGTACTGAAACGCGGTTCAGTCTCAGATGGTGGGTATGAGCCAGGGGCTTGCTCATTCTTTCCCTGCCTGTGCGTTCAGGTCTGCAGAACGACCACAAAGCGATAATGCTGGAGATCGAGGAGGCACTCCACCGACTGCACGCCCGAGAAAAAGCCAAGCGGGAACGGGACGAGTCGGAGGCCCTGGCCGAGATCACGACGCAGGAAGTAGCTCTGCCCCGCGCATTCGCCCGCGTGGACACCGTCACGCAGGGATCCCCCGCTAGCCAGTCTGTGAGTCCCGGTCTTTGTCCAGTTTAACGGCTTTCATAAACATGGTTGTAGATCAGATTCGTAAAATAATCCATTTCCATCACGTAACCCAGTTTATCCTAACTATTAAGGGTATCTCTGTTAATAAAACGATATATTTTGATATATCAACATATTTGTTACCATAATAAGCATTTTTACTTATGTTCTCTTTGTTTTTGTTAGGGGTTGCTTGTTGGTGATGAGATAATTGAGTTCGGCTCTGTCAATGGCATAAATTTCCAGAACCTTCAGAACATCGCCACTGTGGTCCAGCACAGTGAAGGGGTTAGTTCATGATTGTCCAAACGCAAAGCCCAATCAGTCATGATTTCTATCCTCAGCCTGAAAGATTTTGTAATATACATGAAAACAGATCATTCAAGTAAGGAGAAATCCAAAGAGTGGGAAATATTACTACATTTTCCTCAGTAATGTAGAATGACATGCTCAATGACAGATGACAATGTTCAATGCTTATTACTAGGGACGCACCAATATCAGTTTCTTGAGACTGAGTACAAGTACTGATTACTTATTTTTTAGTACTTACTGATACAGAGTACGATACCTGTTTAGATCTACCCTGAGTAAGAGTCACAGTAATAGTGAGAGTGGTCATTTTGAAGTGTTTATTTTCATTGATTATTACATTCACTCCTTTGTTTTACCAATATCAAAGACTTTAAGCTCCAAAAACCAGAAAATAGTTGGAAAACACTGGAGCTGTAACATTGTGTTACGTAACTCGGTACAATATAATCTGTATTCTGTAACTCGCATCTGCAGTGTCTCTTTTAAAGTTGGTTACAGTGATCCACGGCTGCTGCTAGCTGCAAATGCTGGTGTCTTAAGTGTTTTATTAGGTTACTAGTATTGCACTTTTTTTGCAGTAATTGCTTCAACAGTACCTCCACGTGCTGACTTAATGTAACAACATCATATCTACCAAGTGGTATCGGTTGTAGGTATTGGGAAATTTTGGCAAGTATGAGTACCAGCATGTGAGTGTGGTATCGGCCTGATACCCGATACTGGTATCGGTGCATCCCTACTTATTACCGTAATAATTTTTATTTTTTTTTAAATCCAAAACTGATGGCAAGATGTTTGTTTTTTCCCTCTGCTTGCACTATACTGCAGAAACCCCTGAATATTGTAGTAGTTCGTGGTGGTCAGAAGGTCCACCTGAGTTTGACCCCTCAGCGTTGGTCAGGAAGAGGCCTCCTTGGGTGAGTGTCTTGGGATACTTCATTTGTGTATAACCTGAAAAGCTACATTAGCCGCTTACTGTAGTTTTTACTAATATACGTTCAGTTGCATAAACTTATTAATTTTTGATTCAAGGGTCAAGATTTATTTGTCACATATATGGTTATACAACTTGCAGTGAAATGTAGATTTCTGGGGGACATGGCTGAGTTATGTCTTTCTCCACCTCTAACTCTGCAACATGTAGTTTTTATGTCAAATTTTAAAAATATATAATGATGTTTGAGGAAACATCAAAGCACCAAAGATCATTAGTTATGTACGTGGCCAAACTCCACTCCTTGGTAAAAATGACTATATACAGGCATTCAAATCTGAAACTGTAATGTAGGGGTTGTTGTAGAAAAAATGGCTGCTTTTAGATTAATGTATAAATATACTAAAAATATACTAAAATAGAAGTTTTATGAATTCCATGTTTTTAAAAGATCTGTTTTAATCCACCATCTCTTTAGCCATACTACGCTGATTTGTAAATGGAGTCAGAATTATAGTTCAGTCTGTTAAGTTTGTTATGGATGTACTTGATTAATGTATTTAATATTTCTGTCTGACCCTTATCTGCTTGTCTTTTCGAAACAAATAGGTGTAACGTGGTGCCTCTTCAAAGGTGAAGAAGAGCATGTGAATGGAGTTCTTTGCACTCTCAGTTGCTGTGGAAGGGAGTCTGTACCCATCTGGTAATAGAAGGACAGGCTGCAACAGAAAGCCATGGTTTTTTCATCAGATCATTGGAATACAGTGACCTGTTTGCTCTGCTTCCTGTTATTGGGATGATGGCTATATTAGCGTGCTATCTGGGACTGGGAAGAGGTGTTGTAGCAAGCAGCATTGCATTGTGGGAAGTTGAGCTGGTTCAATTGTATTGTGTGAGATAATATATGGCTTCAGTATAAAGGCTGATATTTTTTTCCCCCGCACATTTCTACATGCAGTTAATTTTTCCCCGATATTTTCACTTATGTTACATTTTTACTCTGGAGAGTCATAAGAGATCTAACATGGTATTTTCTACTTTGTAGTGACCCTTGTTTGTAAAGTGTTTCACCAAAATAAAATCATCTTTGCCATAATTTCAATAATGTAATGTGTGTGATTCTTGTTTGCAGATGTCCCCTGAATTCTCACTAAATAACACTATAGGCTGGTGAGCTGTGGAGTGTAAAACAAGTTGATACTGTCACAGTAATAAAAAAAAATAAACTGAATGAAGAGGAAAATTAAAATTGGTAGCTGTTCCCAAGCAGTCTGCTTTTAAATCTTGCCACAATTATCCAGGATTTAAACGCAGATAACATTAACTGTTACATTGTTAACTGGTAACTACAGTTGATGAGGATTATTTAACGTCTTTGGGATTTGTTACAGGAGTTTGCAAAATAATGTATATAAAGCAAGGGTGCGCTTTCACATTAAAAAAATAAACCTAACCAAAACATTTATTAATTAAAAAATCCAACAACTTCAAGAATTTGTGACGTTTATCTTAAAATCAAGGTCCTAACCCCACGGTTAGTCTTTTAGGTGAAGTTAAATTCGCCTTGTCTTTGTCCCATAATCCCTTCTGTGCGTATCTTAGCAACTGGACGCTTTTCGCTATACGATAACGAAGCTGCCCTTTCGTTTGTCAGAGCAGCTCGCGGGTCACAGCCGTCCGTGTAAGTGCTACAGCAGCCACCTCTTTGCTCAGAATAAGACTTCTTTTTTGCTTATTTGTTGACTGTCCTTTGTTTTTCTAATTCCGAGGTCATACTGAATTTATGCTTTCGAAAGTGGATTGCACTGTGTATAATACGTTCGCTTTAATGTTCAAGCTGCAATTATGAATGTGTCTTAAAAACAAAGACCCCTCCTTAATCTGATCCTAATGTCGTTTTGTACATGTAATTATTGCTATGCGCCACAATTACTCAGCTAGATCACTTTTGGGAGTAATATAATCGGACACATGGTAGGGGACAGTTCATCCGGTACCCCGCTAGGTAATGCAAACAGTGGCTCGTGTGTTTACCTTCTGTGCAGCTAAGCGTTCGGATGGCGGAGATGCGTGATTTTGAACACTGTTTGTTGGTGCCGGACGTGGTTATCCCAACATCTTCCCCCTGGGATTTTCGCACGCTGCGGTGTCTGCAGTTTACAGAGGATGGTGTAACAAACAAATATGTAGTCAGGAGCAGCTCTGCTGCTGAAAACACCAGGTTAATGAGAGAAGGGCAGAGGAGAACGGCCAGACTCATTAAGCGAATAGGAAAACCGCGAATGCCAAAATAATAGCTCCGTACAACAGGGTTGTGCAGAAAGCTTCTCGGAATATGCAGCTCAGCAACTTTTTAAAGTATTTCTGGAGCCAAAAGTATGTCCTACGTGGTACTATGTGTACCTGCTAAAGTGGCTAGTGTATAAATTACATATATTACTGACATCTTTAGCTGATATTATTTACCTGAACAGCTCTTAAATTTGGAATCTTGGTTTAATGAGACAAGTGCTGTGGACAGGGAAACCAACCGGTTTTACAGTAATGGAAAAATGGAAAAATCTATTATGTGGGGCAATAGCAATAAAATAAAATTATTCCTACAAAGTTCTAATGGTGCCAGCGTTAGAAGAATTTTACTGTGAGTGTATTTTTTGCTAACAGCAACACAGAGTGGATCTGCTCATGTCTGATGCTGATGGAACACGTACCTGCCCCTCTGGGGTAACTGAGGATGGGGCAGGGGCAGTAAGCAGCGGGGCAACAGAGGATGACGGGGGAAGAGAGACCCTCGCTGTGCTGGGTGAGGATGGTGAGATAGTGGCTGGGCAGCACAGGCTAGATGACGTCCAAGAACCGCGGGAAGCCTCGCAGGTCTACACAGCCACGCCCAGAACACTGTTTCCCCTTCAGGAGAGCAAGTCTCCCCCCAAAACCCACCCTCTGGTAAGAAGGTTATACACATTTATGTGCAATTGGCATTTCACGTTGGACAAAAGAGTTAGCTGAATAAATAGACGTACATGTAAATCTTTAAAAAGACCAGCTAATATGATTGAGTCCACATTCATTTGGAACATTCATATTGCAACTCATCAAACTTCTGAAATCACAGGGTTACCCAAATATAGTAATGCATGTGGGATTTTTTTTCCAAAACAGCCATTAATTATCATGCTCTGGAGAGATGTGATGGTTTTAATGTATGGTCAACAAACCAGTGTCACCTCCTAAATCACTATTCTAGACTCTGACGTGGGCTTTCGGCATGAACAAGGCCCTTCCTGTTGTCAGCCTGCAGAACAAAGAGCGGCTGGTCACCTTCTATGCCGGCGCCCATGTGGCAGTGATGCATGATCACACCTCCACCTCCCAGCAGCTTCTCCAGGCAAGCACCCCCCTCACCCACATGCTAATCGCCTTTGACTCCACAAGACATTCAGGAAATGGAATTATGGGGTCCAAAGAGGGATACTGATTAGAACTCTGGTTCTATATGAAAAACACATAACCTCTGATTAAAATAACGTACCCAGATGAATACCCGTAAGACAGATTTAGCTAAATATATGGTGCTGTTTTGCTTTGGTGCAATACATGCATTGTAATTGCCTTGCAAATGGCTTAATCTTTTGAAATATAAATTGCTGACACGTGTATAACAGTCTCTGATTGACACCGCTGCCTATTTTACATGATGTGTACAGGGGAATTCAGTAATGATTTAAGCAGGAGAAAAACATTCTTTTTCATCCTTGGGTTGTATTCTCGTTTGCTAGCAGCAATTGTACCTGGCATTGTGTGGCTGAGGGTCATTTCATTTTGAGTGGACGTGGGTGGCATGGTGGCTCAGTGGGTGGCGCTGTTGCCTTACACCTCCAGAGCTCACAGTTTGAATTTCACCTCCATTTTCTGTGTTGTGTGGGTTTCCTTCCTCAGCCAGAGACATGCAGTCTGGCTGATCGACGTCTCTAAATTGACCATGGTGTTTGACAGTGTAAGCATATATATGGCCTGTGATGGAATGGTATACCTACCAGTCAAAGTGCACCTCAGCCTTGTGCCCTTTGCTGCCTCAGATACGCTTCAGCTGCCCTTACCAGGATGGATGAATGGATGGAATTAGTGACTTGCCATTATTGCCAGAATTAAAAAGATCTGGAATAAAATGGTCATAATAACATTAATCTGGCACTGTTTCCTAGGGTCACTGCAGTCCTGTGTCCTGTCTGTGTGCCAGTGAAGATAGACGTTGGCTGGTGACAGCAGACAAGGGTTCAGAGAGCTTGGTGATCATATGGGACTCTTACTCAGGGTAAAGCCTTATGTCAAAGGGAGATAAGGGAGTGTTGTCTGGTTTTCTGGTTTTTGGGCGTTCAGGTCTGATTTTGGTCCCAGCGAATGTTGGAACCTACGTCCTAGCCTTATCTGAATGCTGCAGATCAATAATTGCAATCGTTTTGATAGGTTCAATAATTATTATAAAGTTTTCTTTTAATTCCATTTTCTTCAGTTTTCCACAATTAACCGGGTGTTTGTTTTTAATAATTCGGTCTGTGGTACTTACAGAAATTAGTGGACGCTATTTTGTTGTAGCATTCCTGTGAGGACGCTGTTCGATAGCCATCCTGAAGGTGGCGTTGCAGCGGTGGCTTTGTCAAGAGATTCAAAGCTCCTGGTTACTGTCGGAGCTGGAGAGATTCAGGTTTGTGAGATTTGGTAGGAACAGTTAACACTACCTTTAACTTTTTGCTAAATGATGAAGGTCTTGGTGCTTTGAATTGCATTGAGATTTAGGTGTAGAGTGAGTATTGTTAAAATGGGACACTTTCTGAAAATTTTGCTTTCTTTAAAAATCATGCCTTGAATCCCAACTTGATGCATTCTAAATACATTAATGCCCTTTGAACACTAGAAGAGAAAATAAAGTATTATTAAACACAAAACTGCAAAGTTTAACAGTTACATTTTGCCAGGTATCCCATTTTCACAATACTCACCCTGTTACTTAAGGGATGCACTTAAGCATTGTGCCCTGTGGTTGATTGGTATTAGTGTAAACACCTTTAGTGTTTCTGTCCCAGAATTATGAGGTATGACAGGGTGTTGACTTATTACTCATTGACATTAACTTTATATCATGGAGAAAAGTAACCTGAGGCTTAATGAATCTTCAATGAATCTTTTTCAGAGAGTTTGTATCTGGGATTGGACAACTGAGACAGAAACCCCACTCTGTGTTAAGGAAGTGGGTCCAGAATATGGCTGCCAGGTAAGACTCCTCTGATGTGATGAATATACACTGCATATTTTATGAGACCCAGCCCTGTTTCCGATGGGCTGCAGAATGTGTAATCTTTCTGTTCTCTCGGGCTTTAGTACGGAGGTATGAGTCTGAATTAGCATCATGATAATTTAAATCAAGTCCTTCTTTGCTTGGGTGTTGTAAAAACTGCAGTGTGTTTATCATGTAATTAACATGAATGTCATCTGGTATGGTAGCCTGTTGGAGCCAAAAAGGAATAACAGTGGTGTACATTTTTTAATTTGTCCCAGCACCATATCCTCTTCCACCCTGTGGACAGCAATCAGCTCCTGAGTAACAGTGAGAGTCATGTTTTATTTTACACAAAGGTATACGGTCTTTCAGTGTTTTCCAGCTTATTTTGATGAATGAATTTATGTATTTCCAAGTGTAATACTTGATCCTCTTTTGTAGGACAAGGGGCATCTTGAGTTTTCGGCACCTAAACTTTCGAATAAGGTTGGATCAGAATGCATGCTTTTTGACTTAACTCTCTTGCATGTCATAGTTTAAGAATTGCAGGATGATCCACACATTGTGGCTGCTCGAATACCTTATCAGACCCAGAAGGTCTGATGTCCCTCAGTTCTGTTTCTGATAGTTCTTCTTCATCCCTGTGGTTTCCACTTCAGACCTTCAAAAAGGCAGTGGGCCCCTTCAGTCAGTCCCTCTTCCATCGCGGGGGTGTGCAGGCCGTGACAGCCACACTGACGGGTAATGTGGTGGTGTGGGATGTTCCCCACAGCGCGGCCTCCCCAGGGCCACCATCCAGGAAAGCCACCAAGCTTCTCCAGCTTGAGATGTACGGCATCTCTGTGCTAACCCAGACTGACAGGTATCCAGTGAGCAGCCGCACAGCCCCACCACCTTTCCTATAGGTCGGGGTCTGAGTTTAAACCCTCAGCAGATAAAAGAGGAGATAGTCCTTGGGTTATGATGGATCTGCCTGCACAATTTGTTCATTCTGACAACTGAAAGGTATATTTGTCTACTCAGAGTTTCCAGTTTAAAATAAATGATAAAGTTAAAGCCTCTGAAAGGACAAACAAGACTCTGAATCCCACATTAGGTTTGGATACGATGTGATTCGGAATCAACAAATGAGGTGGTATGGGGGTCTGAATCTCACCTCCGCGCCCTGTGTGGAGCTTGCATGCTCTCCCTCTGTCCACAGACATGCAGGTAGGCTAATTGGAGTCTCTAAATTGTCCATAGTGTATGTGTATGAATTTCCGCACATTTGTGCTTTGCAATGCTGTGCCATCACATCCAGCCTTGTGCCTATGCTGCCTGGGTAGGATCCAGATCCCCCCTCTTGATGCTGGCCAGAATAAGCAGTTAGAAAATGAATGAATCAATAAGACAACCAGTAGAAAGTTGGTTAAGCCATTAAATCATTAATTCCTCCCTTATTTGCAGTCACTATTTTGAACCAGTATACACAGCAGCTATGTTAGGGATTAGAGGTTAGGGATCTGTGCATGTGTCCAGTATGTCATGGGGTTGAAACCCCTTTCCGGCGGAGTAATCGTATTCCTATTGGAGCCTTCAGTTACTTTAGTGGTGCTGGATGCTGACTGACTCAAACGTGTTTGCTAAATAAATGTAGAAAGTAATTATAAAAGTGAAAGCACTCAACATTTGGAGTTGAGTTGCTTTAAGAACACTCGCAGCTGATATTTTATTATAGCATACAAACTTCATTACAGTGTGCAAGGCAACCATGTCAGTATCCATGTGGGACTTCAACCAGCCACAATCAGGATATATATGTATGGCCTAACCATTGGCTGCCTCCCACGTTGCTGCTTGAGTTTAACACACGGCCTACAGTTTTATTGTGACAGGCAATGTCCAGGGCCATGTCACCGTCTATGATGAGCAATTCAAGGAAGTTCAGCAGTTCAGCCAGTACGGCCTGGGCCCTATCGCATCCATTTCCTTCTCCAAGGAGCAGGACTGCTCAGGTGGGGGTCTTCCAGTCCTCAGCTCGGAGTCCCAGCCATTCATACGGTGAGTGGGAATGCTGGTTATTAATCAAAAAACAGAGAAATAACTAATTCAAATGAACCAGCTGTCAGAATTAGGGGTTGTGATGGGAATAAACACATGTAACACTGTTTATTGGTGAAGATGTGTGTGTGCTCATTCCTCTCCTTGACACAGCAACCATTCAAATGTTAAGTGAGCCAGGGTGTCACTGCTCCTATGCCACGCCCCCTACAGGAGGTTTGTGCTGTCTACAGCCGACGCCACATTGTTGCACATTGACCCGCAAGCTGGCCTGCCCCTGATGCTGCTCAGGGGGCATTCAGAGGCCCTGCACGCTGTCGCCTGCCACCCGTGTCAGCCCATAGTCGCCATGGGCAGCCACTGTGGCCTCCTCAGGATCTGGAACTACCAACAGAAGGAGCTTATCTGCTGCAGGATCATCAAGGAGAAGAGGCAGATACAGTGTCTGGCATATGATGCTCAAGGTAGCCAGGAGATGGGCTTCCGGGTGAATATCGATTAGTGCAGACCCTGTGGCTAATGGTTAAAATCCTCCATAATAAAATGGGCTAAAATGATCCCCTCTTTCAAGAATTCATCACAACATGGGAAATATGATCAACTGGAAAGCCTAAGATAGAAAATAATGACCTTTCTCTCTCTGTTGTGCACTGATACCTTATAAGCCACCAGATAACATTTACGATAACTCATTTGTAAGATACTTTTCCGAAACCAGCTTACGAGGAAGTGCACATAATTACAGCAATATGTGCATGAACTAATAGAGGTAATTCATCAGCATAAACACATATTATGGGATTAATTTTGTACAGCATTACCTCATGTATGAGGCAGTGATGCATCACTAACATAGTAGGACCATACACCTCCTAAGTATGATGCATAATGGGGAGTAAACAAAATGAGCTAATTTTATGGATGATAGTATTGGGAGGCACTGTGATGTGATGGATGGACTGATAGATGGATGTGTTGATAGTATTGGGAGATTAATGGTCTCTATCCATAACAATACATAAAAGTATAGAGTTATATGAAAATTCATGCAGTATAAAGTCAGAAATCTGATGTGTGTGTCTGACACAGGTGTTTTTTTGGCCCTGGGCTTCACCTGTGGAGTGGTAGAAGTTATGGACACCTTGAGTACCCAGTATGACAAGAATTATTTGTTAAAATACAGCAGCCACTGCATAAGCCACGTGGCCTTCTCCCTGGACTCTCAGTACCTGGCCACAACGGTGAGTGGGGGGGCGGGGATCTTTGGCTTAGAGTCTGTCTCTGCTCATCGCTTGAGGACAAGAAGGCAGGAGAGGATTAGATATGCCTGGAGTGTGCATGTGTTATAGTCGCTGGAGGAGCTGCAACGAGGCCTCATTCCTCATGAGGAAAAAGGATGAAGGGCACTGAAAGGACGTTAGTGAATTGGGTCGGATAACAGCGGCGTTCCCATTCCAGGATGCAGGGAACACCGTGACAGTGTTCCGACTCCATTCCAAAGATGGCCAGATAGTGTGGCAATACCTGGGCCGTCATCGCTCCCACTACAAGCCCATCCAGGACCTCCTGTTTGGGGTCCAGCTGGACAGCAGCCAGCCCAGGCTGTTCTCCCTTGGGATGGACCGCATGCTGGTGAGAGTCCTTTGTGGAACATCTTGAAATGTTCTGGAAAGCAGCTGATTGGACTGTCAGTGATGCAGGTCCCCTGAGCAGGTGGAGTATGACCTCCTGGGCAGTAGGGAGGATGACTTGCGGATCTGGAGTGTCAAGCGCATCGAGCAGTGTGCTGTGCCTACCTGCATGGCCTGGTACCCGCCTCTCACCTCAGAGTATTTTCTTCTCATCTCCTCTGACCATTACAAGATGAAACTGTTCAACAGTACCACCAAGATGTGCAGGTCTGCATCGGCTGGTCTTACCCATCCATCCATCTTGCCTTTTTAGTTTTTCCTTTCATCCTCTTATTAGACAAGATCATCAGGTGTTTACTCGATTTCGTTTTTAAACTGCATTAACAATTTTATGCAAATATTTTATGTAAATATTTAATTTCCTATCAGCAAACAACTAACTATTTTTATTGATAAAAACCAATGGGAAATGTGTCCTAAGGTTGTATTGAAAGTTTCTATTGAATTGTCATGCAGAGATGAAGTCACCTTAGAATGTGTGAGTTACAGTGACATTTATAGATCACTACATTCACTATACTTATTGCTGCTAATGTCCCCCTGCTGTAATTAGGTGCTAATTAAGTGTTTTCAGATAGTGTGAGTGTGATCTGTTTTTCTTGAACAGAAAGACACTATTGGGTCCCACGTATGGGTCTCCGGTTAAGAAGATTGCCACTTTGCCTGCGTCAACAGGAGGAAACCATAAATCCCACTATCTGGCCTTCATCAATCAAGATAAGGTGAATTATCTGTGTTTACCTGTATATTTTCCTCTCTAATTGAATGTAATTAGGAAGAATCGATTATTTCAATGCCTAGACATTGCTTAAGGCCTGTATTAATGATTGAGCTGAATTGTTTAGGTACGGAGTCAAAAACACGTTTAAGGGTGAAAGGAAGAAGGTATGAATACATGAACAAAAAACAAAACCACTGCAATATAAATGAAAATAAATGCAGCATGCTCCAAATATGAATTTTAGTGGAGCGTCAGATATTTAGAATTAGCTTAAAGTAGATATTTTTTGGTATAGTCACTTATCAGGACCAATGGTGAGACAAAGGACTTCCAGGCCCAAGATCTCCATAAGAAGCAGAAGAAAGGTTTTCATAAGGCAGAAGACATTGAGGAAGACAATGAGGAAGACAATGAGGAAATTCGGATGCATTACCCTGTTTACTGTCCTTTGCTTTGGGATTCCCATCATTCTTCTGACTTTGCGCCCCGGGAAACAGACACAGGCTGCTTGACCAGTTTTTTTTTCTCCCAAGGTGGGGCTTCAGATCCTGCCCTTGGATGGAAACCCCCACAAGTCCTTCGCGATGCTCTGTCATCCAGCCGGCGCCTCCTCCTTCACCTGCTCCTATGACGGCAAATACATCTTCACTGCCGGCGGTGACGACTGCACCCTCCTCTCGTGGGAGGCTAACCTGAAGTGAGCCCAAGCCCAGTGCTCAAGCTGGGCCTAAACTTTGTACAGGTTCTGCCCCACCTAAAGCCTGCCTATAGATGTACAGATTTCCTAGCCAGGATGGAAAATAAATTCAACCTCAGGCAGGAAATTCCAGGCAGCTTCTTTTTCCATGGTTGGTTATAAATTATCCCAGCGGCAACAATGACTGATATGGTAATTCATGACCCATCAAAGCTGTGAGAACTGGTTGGAAATGGGCTAATCAAAGTTATGACCTTGTTGGACCTCTCAGTCAGTGTATACAACTGTTATATTTCTCTTCCTGGTGTATTTTAGTGCTTTGGAGGCTGTTGCGTCTCTTGGAGGCCAGGGAATTGAGCCTTTCTACGGGCTGCTAGAAGGAGGAAGAGAGGGGGAGTTCTACAAGGTGGGAGCTTTGTTCTCTCTGCCTAATCACTATTTATATCATTGCCTCTATCAGTATAACAACAATGTAAATGATTTAATGCATTACAAAGTCTTTAAGCAATACACGGAGGGGCAGTAAATACTCAACTGTATGCCAATTACCATGTTTTCCTTGGACATAGAAAGGAAAATTTTAAAAATATTTATACTTGTCGTGTGAAAAATGGCAAAGCCTGTCATTGTAAATGAAGATTGTACTGCACATGGAGGCAGATTTTCTTGAATGGTTAGAACACAGTTCAAGTCATACAGTAGCGAGATGATTTTAGCTGTGGCCAATGGGAAGAGCCGTCAAACATGAGGCCCACATGAGACACACCCTCTATCATGCCAGTAGCTGCATTTTTGGCAGGACCATTAAGTTAAAGCACCAGTTTGTCCTTCGGTAAGAAAATTGGCCTTATGTTTATGTCTCTTAGGAAATGGAGGCCTACTTCTATTACTGTCAGCTGCGCAGTCAGGGCATAGACACAATGGAGGCCCGGCAGCTGTCCACAACAATCCCTCTGGCAGAGGTGCCCTTCATGATGCGAGCTTTAGGCTTCTTTCCCACAGAGCAGGAGGTAATGGGGGGACACAGTTCATCTCAGCCCTCCTAGGGGTGAGAGGGGTATGGCTAACCGTTCTCACCCCAAGCTTCGGCCTGTGCCCTCGCCAGCTTGAGGACATGCACAACGAAGTCAAGTTCAGCCACTATGCTGAGACAGGGAAGTACGTGACAGATGTGGACCTGGAGGAGTTCATCAGGCTGTATGTCAACCACAGGCCAGCTTTTGAGGTTTACAGGCCTGAGATGGAACACTTATTCGAGCTCCTGGGCTCCCCCAATGAAAAAGGAGAGCAGTGCTTGAACAGGGAGGAACTTCTGGAGTTCCTACAGGCAAGAGGTGTGGCTCTGTATCATTCACACATTCAAAAAGAACAAATGACTCGCACAAGTAAAAAGAGCTAACAGCTAGCCCCACCCCCAAAACACCGTTATGTCACATAATGAGAACTGATCTGCAAATTATGGTGGCTCATCGACTGGAGCATAGTACTGAGGTTTTGTGTTTTGTTGTGCTGTTTCATGATAAGGGGAACACATGACAGAAGAAGAACTGGCAGAGTCCTTTATCACGTTACTGGGGTTAGATGCAGAGGGTGGAGGATCTGACCTGGGAGACAGTAAGGATATTGGTAAGTTCAGATCTTAAGGATGTTTTGCATTATATAGAAGGAAAAGTACATCAAATTATACATTTTATTAATGCATGTTGTTCATTGAGTGAGATGCAAGGATCCCAAAAGAGCATGGAACAGTAATGAAATCTGTACAGCAATGAGGGTAATGCACACATGTATATGTCATGGGACCACGGGCATAAAATATGGGGGGAAGACCCCCCCAGTAATCAAAACCAGCCAATACAACCACCTGGACCCCCTTAAATCCTCAATGGGCAGAGACCTCAACCGCCCCAGTGCTCAGCCCAAAGTTATGCCCTTGGATGGGGAACCGTGGAAGCATGCGCATGGGCCCAGCAGTGCTTGACGTGTGTGTTCGGTGGCCCGCGCGCGGGATGCAGGCACAGAGGCCCTTGTGGAGCACGCGGTCCCGGTCCAGATCACAGAGGCCACACTGATGGGGGACATCCTGGGCTTCAGGCACCCCAGAGGAGAGCCTGTGTGCTCCAGAAGGGAGCAGCCACCCACCGGGGCCCTGATTTCACGGGCAGAGGTGTGAATCGCTAGCCGCCAGCTCGGTGGTGCCACCCCGCAGGGATGTGAACTCGACTTCCGCAGGCCTGGCTGGATTTGCCACATTTGACACTGCGTTGACACCTCCATGATGAACTGTTCCGTACAACTGCCCTCCACTTTCATATTCTGTCTGTCATCCTTTGTGCCTGTATTATTCAATTTTATTTACACATTTTAGTATTTTTAAAAGGATCCCCCCAATATTTAGACTTTTCACCCACATAACATTTAAAAGAATTATTTTTCAATGTGATGCTTACTATTGGGTATTCTACTAACAAAATTAAAATAATTCAATGTTTCTCCGATCTGTATATTTGGAAAAAGTTAAAAATAAAATTAAAATGTTTAAATTACGTATAGTGTCAATTTTGATTTTTTTTTTATTTATACAAATAAAATACATTAAAAATCAATTTCCCTTTAGTATTGTTAAATAAATGTATTAAATGTTTAAAAGCCATCTTTCCCATCCCGGCCGAGCAGCCCAGCGTATACGTGCCGGTGTACGGCGCGAAGTTCCGGATGAAGTTTTTTTTCTTCCAGCGACAACAATGCAACTCCGGAGCCCCTTTTGTTCTGCTTGCTTTTTCGCACCGTCGTCGCACAAAGTGCGATAAAGCCCGTCCGCCTCGCCTCTCGGCGCCGCGCTGCGCTCCGCTCCGGCCGTGCAGCTGTGGGCTCCTCTCTGCGCTGCAGTCGGCGCAGGCGCGCTCCCCGCTTTCAAAGCTCTTACATTGAATGTTTGCATTGTGTCTGAACTGCCGGCGAGCTTTAGAAAAAAATATATATATATTTAAGCAGCAGCAGCGATGTCGGGCAGGTCGGTCCGTGCGGAGACCCGGAGTAGAGCGAAAGATGACATCAAGCGGGTTATGGCCGCTATTGAGAAAGTGCGAAAATGGTAAGTTTGTCTGGGGAAGGAGAGGGAAAAAAGCCCTTATTCGTTATCTAATACCAGAAAGCCAGATCGTGGGGGAGGAGAGACGGAGAGAGGACGAGAAGAAAGAATTAAATGAAAGCGGGGTCATCTTGAATTCAATCCGTTCGGCTTGTTCCGCTTGGCTCAGGTGTGCTTCGGCGCCCTCGCACCCGGTGTCGCACACCGGGCCGATTACAAACAGCACTCGTGTCGATTTTTAAAAATGGATTTTTTTTCCCATTAATGTGGGTTGAACCCAGAAGCCATTTCGTTGCAGTCACATGAAGCCTTTGCTGTTTGCAGCCCGCTGTAATGCCGGGTAGAGGGAGCCGCGTTGTGTGGAGTGCAGGGGGGGAGACACGCAAATCATAACAATAATTTCCACCTTGTAACTATATGACGACGGCGCTCTAGAGTCGCAATAGTTTTTATACGGTCTCGGGGTTTTAAATTTAGCGCTTAGAGTCGCTCTTTAGTCCGAATTGAAAAAGCGTGCGGTGGGGGCTGGGAGGGGGAGGCAGTGCATGGCCGAACACGCAATATGACTCACACTTTGAAATCTACCAAAGATAACATTGTTTCGCCGCAATCGGCTGCCTCAAGATGCCATAATAATATATTATATTTATATTTAAGCATTTTGGATGTTAGTGGGACGCCGAAGAAGGATTACTGGAATAAGATCGTCGCGAATTATACGGGCGATAGCGATCACGGATGGGTCGGAATATCGACTTAAATGTCGAGTTAAATATTTTTTTGTGAGCTTAGAAACATTTAAAAACGTTTTGGTTCGCCGTATTATTTGTATTTGGACCTAGGCTCGGATGTAAAACCGAGTGTTTTAACACATTATTTAATTATTTGCTGATGTTTTACTGCAATGTTAACTTTAAATTCAGACCGCGACCGAAGTCGACGGATGCATATCACAACCAAAATATTGAAATAATTTCAATCATACATTCATATACAGTCATAAGTGTTTCCATATTGAACCCGGCATAACAACGAAAACCCGAATTTAATAACGAACCAAATTTAAGGACACACAAAAACACAATTACATTTTGGTTTTGTAAAAATAAAACATTAATTTTTTTAAATGACTAATTCGCTCAGTCCTCTCTTAAAGCATTATTTTGAATTGCATTTCATGCTTAGGCAAATTAGACTTTGTTTTTTTTCTGACCAAATGTTACTGACATTAAAGCAACTCTTGGGGGCACGTTGATTACAATCCCCGCTCATCAGTGCCCCCCTCCCCCCCTCCGAGACCAGCTTTGTCATGGGTACCAAGCTGTACCATTCCTCAGAGCACCACCACCCTGGGGATCCCTTTTGTGCCCAACTGCAGCAGCTAAATTGGAGCACTGCCCAGGGATGACAATGGCGTACCATTGGGTCTTTTCCCCGTCTAGACTGGCTGGCTGGTGAACCAGACACTGCCTGTGTATCCCTGCAAGGGGTCTGTAAAGGTCCCCTCTGCTTGCCTATACTGCTTTGTCGGGGTTACACCGAAATGTTCAGTGCATCATGTTTGCTACGCCAAGTTAAAGATCTGACAGTGGGGCACCCATGACCTCTTTGTTGTTTAAGTGACCTGAATGATGGGAAAATAAATATAAACAAATATTTAAAATGTGAGGAAAAGACGTTCTCCTTACTTTACAAGGAAGCAAGTAGTTTCTTGAACCATGTCGGAGTCAAACTGATGGGGGTTATTGCTGTGCAGGGAGAAAAAGTGGGTGACCGTAGGTGACACGTCGCTCCGGATCTACAAGTGGGTCCCCGTGACCGAACCCAAGACTGATGACGTAAGTTTGGACCCGCTGGTTCTGGACTCCACAGCAGAAGTTCTCAAAGTAGCTACTTTGTTCTAATACCATAAACAGGCCTGATAACATTTGTGCAGTTTGGTTTCTTTTTCTTTGCTAAACAGCTCTGTTACAGTACCAGTCTGTAATTAATTGGAATCGATTTTTGAAAGCAACATTTGAGTTCATGTCACAGCCCTGCTGAGGGATATTTCCATACTCACGTTTTGTTAATTTTCAGACATCTTTACTCAGGGCAACAATGTGATTGAGTGTATCCCCAGGTTAGTGGGGTTAGGGTGGAGCAACATGAATGGCATTTCTGATAACTGATTGCATTTGACGTACGGGCCAACCCAGGAAGTTGCCAAGAATATGCTGTAAAATGGGAAGTACTTAATTATTATAAAAGGCACTGTTTGCTGACTAGGTTCTGAAAATGCTAACGGAAAGAGTGACTAAACAAAAAAAGACCTGAAGGTCAATAAAAGGTTCACACTTCCTGTTTATGGGGTTTCCTGCCAAATCTTCCTAGACACTCTGCCGAAGTGTAACACGTGTCAGACTGAGTCGAACTCACGTCAACACGCTTTGGCATATCTGCTAAACATGAGTGTTGCCCCGCTGGGCTAAGGATGCCCTACTCCTCCTCAGTGTACCCAGGGAATGCAGTTGCTTTGGTAACAGATTTGTGCAGGTCACTGTGAGCACTGGTTCATTAAGCCTGCTGTTTTGCAGAAGAGCAAAAACAAGAAGAAGGGTAAAGATGAGAAGTGTGGTTCAGAGGTCACGACCCCCGAGAATAGCTCCTCCCCTGGAATGATGGATATGCATGGTAAGATCCAATGATGAATGTTTTTTTTTTCCTTAGGAGTAAACGTGATGTTCCTTAACTATATGCCAGTTACTATGCATTGCCTTTACATCTAATATGTCTGTGTATTTATTATGATTGCAATTACAGTAGGTTTTTTCTTTTTTTCTTTTTAGGTAGTATGCTCTGTGTTATATAGTATACGTAACCATACACAACCAAAGGCTCGACCCATGTTTATAGAGCTGAGTAAGGTGCTCAGTCAATATACCCCCTACTGCCACATTCGTATCCATAGCTTGTTGTCACTATAGTGCAATCCGGAGTCTTGTCATTTGAGGCCTCGGTGCCCTCTGGTCCTGCCCTTGCATGAAAACGGCCCTTTTCCACTGGCCTAAAGAAATCAGGCAAGACTCAACTGGAAGAGAGACTAGTCACAGCACAGTTCCAGCTCGCTACGGTTTTCCACTGCAGAAGGGTCAGCTCAGTAATGGTGTTTCCGGGTTTGGAACATAAAACCGAAGAGACAGTTATTTAATGTTTGCATTGTGAACATCATGATTTACTAGGTGCCAATTTCTGCTAGCTTGTCTGTTAGAATTGCTTTATGTTAGCATCAAACGCTAGCTTAATTAGCATTAGCTTGCATAAATTTGCATTACGAATCCATTGTACTTTAAGTAGGAGGTTGGAATGGAGGTTGCGATGTGCAATACTATTATTTATGAATAATACACAGAATATCATCCTTCAGATAATTGACGCAGAATACCAGTATCTCCGTGTAGCTCCGTTTACTAGCAGGGTCAAAGGCATGATTAAGCAGGACCGTGTCAGTACCGGTACGGCTCTCATAAATTACAATGGAAACTGGCTCTTTGCGGTATGGTTCGGTTCTTTGTGGCAGTGGAAAAGCACTGATAGACACTCTGGCCAGTTCTGCATCTGAGGTCTCGATGTTGGATCTTCCTCAGATGACAACAGCAACCAGAGCTCCATCGCAGACTCGTCCCCCGTGAAGCAGGAGACGAGCAGCAACGCCAGTCCCACCCCGGAGCTGGCTGCTGTCTCCCAGAGTGACAGCAATGAGGCCAAGAGTGACCAGAGCCAGTCCCCTGACAAGGAGCCGCTGGGCCCCGACGCCAAGTCTGAGCAGAGGCTGCAGCAGTCCAAGCAAGGTAGGCGGAGCCAACAGCGAGCACCGTCCATGCTCTTCATTAACACTTAGCTGCCAGGGGTTTTTTCAACACCCAAACTAACTTTGCCTTCACCCAGTTAGAGCTGAATAGTTAATTACTTGGCTCAAGAAGCCTGGTTAAGTATGTAGCTTATCTAAAGTCCTTGTTGATAGTGGCTACATGTCGCAGCACACTTCAACAAAACTGTAGAGGACCTTTAGAAACATCAGGGATCTGTCAAGCAATGTGTCACTGCGTTTCGGAAGGACTTTTCCGTGCGAGAGCTCACTGCCTGCCTGTGGTGTGGCCAGTGGGGGCCTGGGGTCGTGGGGTCCCCAGAGAAACTGTCCCGCATCTGAACCTCTCTGCTGAAAATGGACTTCCTTTGTCTTTCATATTAAAAATAATTTATTTCAATCATTTGTGGAAGACATTTGTAAAAATCATTTAGGATTAAACTGCTAGCACAGTTAAAAACACTAGTTCTGCTGATAAGGAGAATTTGACTTCTTGGACTCTGGACTTGGCAAGCTTGTTAGTGGAGTCATTTGTACCATCTTTCTGCATCTTGGCTGGAAATGGTTGCATATTTGTCAGAAGTCAATAGCCTCTGCTGCAAAGACTTTGCATAGCAGACTTGCTGCTCCCGGGACAGTGTGAACCATCTGACAGTTATGTATCATCCAGAATCCATCCGGCTGCACTGTTTTCAGGAGTTGGCTGTGTTTCCTAATTCCTTACATATTTTACTCTGTTTGGCTGGATCTGCATCAACATTTTCACGATATTTCATTAGATTCCCAGGGAGAACTTTATTATCATCATTTGGAAGTGGCCCAAATACGGATATTGAAGCTTAAATCAGGGCATTATTAATTATTCTGTTTTACAGGTGACTGTTGACAGAAACAGGACAGGCAGAATGTTCATAAAACAATGATTCAAAATGGATCTCTGCTAATTTTTCCCAGTTCAACATTAAAAACTTGAAAGTCTTAAACCTTCCCGGGAGGTAGTTTGCTGCAGTTTTTTTGGATAAGGATCTTTAAAGTGTTCGATCTGGACCAAATCATCGGTAAAGGGGTGTATTATAGACAGGTCTGCCTGGAAAGCGCTTCTGCCTCAGCCCATACTGACCTTTTGTGAAAGGGCTTTTGTCCACCCTCTGTCTGGAGGGATTCATAGACTCCACTAGATGGAGATAGAATAGCAGTTTGGGTTGCTTTCATGCTCAGTCTACATGGTTCTAGCGGTTATATATTCGGTTATATATTTTTAATTAAGTGATCACTACTGAATCTTTGTGAAGAACAGGCATGCTGTCACTCCAGTAATGCCATTAGGAACCAATCACATCCCAAAATTTCTGTGCTTCCTACATCATTGGGCATTTTGGTGTGAATTAATTACATCTTATGTAAATTGTATCTGCAAAGCCTGAACAGACGTTCCCATGTTTTTCTCAAGAGTATTTTTTCCATATCACCTCAGTGTTTTTTTTTTTTTTTTTTTTAAACAGAGCACCTACTTGTTTTTCATTTTTCCTTTTCTCACTAATCCTCAATTTCCCATGATCCCTTTGTGTTAACCAATGAGGAAGGGCAGTTTTAATGATGCTGAAATGCTCCTTGGGAGTTGTAGGCATATAATACAAATCCGTAGATTAATTTCTGTGGCTAGAGAATAAAAAACAAGTTAGTAGAAATAATTTCCATGTGCAATTCCCTTACCAAGATATCACAGGCTAAACTGTTATCAGGTTACAAATTATTTCCGGAGTATGTGCCATATGTAGGCTTCTAACAAGGTTTTTGCTCAAAACCAGCACCATTTTGTAAAGTACTGTAATGTTTCAGATTTCATCCTTTACTGTAATTTCTTTAGGGAGATTTATTGGGTTTCTGCTGAAGATTTTCTTTGTCTTTGAGGATTTGATGGATTTATTAACTTGTATATCAACAACTGCTTAGTGTCCTTTTTGGGTGGGGAAGGGGATCTAATGGAGAATTTGTTGGCTTGCAGGCAAGAACCATCCATCCACAGAGTCTATGCTCAACACAGGCAAGAAAGATGGCAGGTCCTCTGGGGAGAAGGAGCCGTCCTTGGAGTCTGCCAAAATCACTCAGGTACTAGCTATTGGCCCCTTGATTTTCTCTGCAGGCACTGCCCTAAGGTAGCTGGATGCTGCCCCGGGTAATCTCTCTTCTGTGTTTATGACAGGCTCCAAGGTCTCCAGTGTATTCTGTTTGTTTGTGTGCGTGCGTGGTTTATTCTGGCTCTTTTACATTGACTGGGGTGTTGGGATATGGCGCTCTCTGGTCAGCAGGCTACCAAGAGTACCGGCTTTCTGAATTGCTAGCAACCTTTGGTGCCAAGAGATTGATCACGTGAGATTGCGTGTTAATTACAACGATCTAGACTGAAAATGGAGATTTGGTGTACCATGGCCAGAGGCATCGTGGTTGGAGACTGATCTACATCTTACTTGTAATTGTGTGACTTGGAATGACTTGGAAGGTCAAGTGCTTATAAGTTCGTTGTTGAATGTTACTAGTTTAAGGGAA
This sequence comes from Mormyrus iriodes, assembly GCA_011763525.2. Taxonomy (NCBI): domain Eukaryota; kingdom Metazoa; phylum Chordata; class Actinopteri; order Osteoglossiformes; family Mormyridae; genus Mormyrus; species Mormyrus iriodes. Next base: position 36,217,933 of record JAAGVU020000040.1, read on the forward strand.
ATCAGTGGAGGGCAGACAGTTGTTTTGTAGGTGGACTTTGAAGGAGAATTGCGTATGAGTTTTCTGGGGTCCTTCAATTTTTTGCCTCACATCAGCAGGGTCGGGAGTTCAAACCCCCCCCCCCCCCCCCCCCCCCGCCCCGGAGCCGGCCCAACGAGCGCGCGCCCCCCCCCCCCCCCCCCCCCCCTCCCTTTTTTTTTTTTTCTTTCTTGTTTCCGACAGCAGCGATGCCGTGC
>JAAGVU020000040.1:36218268-36245768 GCA_011763525.2 Mormyrus iriodes
ACTACCCAAACACATATAAGTTTTTTTTTTTTTCCATAAAAGACTGTAATTTTTTTTTTTCCAGAAATTTCTCCAGGATTTTTTTTTTCTTCACATGGGCGTAAATTTTGGGGGGGTGTAAACCCCCCCCCCCCCCCCCCCCCAGGGTCCTTGGATCTCTCCCCCTGCCTTGTGCTGCCTGTGAAAGGCTTCTGGCTCCTCCCTTGACTATGAAGATGGATGTTTTATGTGAGAAGTCTGTAAACTTTGGCAAGTAAACTGATGCACAGCTGTCTTGAATGATTTTTACTTCAAAACAGGAATTGGAAGATGGTGCCCCTCCCAGTAAGAAAGGCAAACTGGAGTCTCCATCTCCAGATTTCGAGGAGAATTAAGCATCTAATACCTGATCCACCTCTTCCCCACACCTACCTACCGACCCACGCGATGTCCCTGCCCTCCCGCCACCCAGTCCCAAGTCCCCAGACATGGAAGGTCAGCGTCTCTCTGTGAAATATTGTTGTTAAATACTCGCTGATGGTGGCCTGGGACAACTTCGCTCACCTTGCGCCCTACCACCTACCGGCCCTGCCCCCCCCTTTCTCAGCCCAGCTGAGAAGCATCAGGGGGCAGTACCTGAGGGACAAGCAGCCCTCAGATGGCCAGCCGACGACAGTGGAGATCCGCACCTTCGTTTCACTCTCAATAGAGATGGCACCCCCCTCCCACAGAAGCACTGGTCTAAAGGCAGATAACCCTAATCTTCATCCACGCCACCTAGTGGCACAGCCTAAAATGGACCCAGGGTCTGTCTTCACTTTGTGACACACCACTGCAACTAATCTGTTAGATTTCTCAGAAGCTTTTCTGTTGTTTTGTTTCTTCATTTCTGCTCTGGGGATTTGGTTTTTATTTTATTTTATTATTTTTTTTTTTTGCTCAGGAGGGTCGACGCACTGTTAAATGTCAAGATCACAGCTGGTGCTGCTGCTGTTATTTTTCAAGTCTATTTAACAAGGACAACAACAAAATATTTAATTAATGGTACAGGTTACATATTTAGTTTGTTCAGTTTTGTTTAATCTTACTCTTGTGAACAGTTTGTAGCATAGGTCCTGCTTGGTTATGTGCCTTGCGTTACCAAAACGATGATAAGCTTGTGTTTTTTTTCTGTATGTGTGTATATATTTTTTTTTTTATCTTCTACTGTCTTTTAAGTGCCCAGTATTTGACATATTGATTTGCTTTTCTCTAAAACGCTTCACAAGGAAAAAAAGTTCATTATACACGAACAACACCCATGCTTATACAGTAAGGATGCCAAGACTAGTTTTGGAAATGGTTACACTCACAGTGGTAAAGCAGAACTGAAATGAAACGAGCCTCAGCTAGTTGTGCTGGATTTTTTTTTAATTTTTTTTTTACTATTTGCCTAGTTTTAATCGAGCTGTGAAAGAGCATTATGAGCAAGTCACCTTTAACTCTGTATCCCAGGCTCTGTGCTTGTGATGTCAGGAACAGCACTACAACATCCATGCTACTAAGAATTCATATTCCCAAAAATAATACCAATAGACTTTTTTCTCTCTTCTTTTGTCATAAAAATAGCAAATGGTAAGAAACCAAGAAGTTATCTTTTTGGGTTAGTTTGAAAGCTGTACACTACTATTCTTTGGCATTGCTGGATAATTACTTGAGATGAGCTGTTTATTTGAAATAGTATATGTATATTTGGACTCCAGTTAGATATGACTTCCCACATGTTTTAGGGAACATTCCACTGTTGTGGCCCATCCTCTGGTGTGATAAGGTATGCACTTCAGTCTGTGTATGTGGTAATCCAGTTAATGTGGTAGGGTGTAGGATGGCTATAGTATATGGTTTCCAGTGTTCAGCATCCATCTGCACCAATTTAGGTGATTCTGGGATGGCTGTGCTGAGTGCTGGCATGTAGAAAAAAACTTCTTGCTTAGGTCAGATCATCAGCGATGGTTTAAGCTGCAGATGACAGGCACCCATAACGGTTCCACAGGGAGAGGCCAGCTAGGTTACTGTTGCCAGGGCCCTGGACACCCGCTCCCCCCCCCCACACATAGTCAAGGTGCTTGTTAAACCTCAAAGGCAGTTGAGTGCTCAGTGGGATGGCGTTGCCAACTTCACCCTATTTGGATGGCGCTGCATTTTTTGCACATGCGTTTTAAAAAAGGAAAATAAAGGCCGACTCCTGATGCATTTGTGTTGCCATCTCTTGGGACATGAAGGCCACACCTTAACTCTCCAACGCCTAACGATGGTTCCAAAGTTAATCCTCAGGTTTCTGGAAGTTGTGACGGCAAGATGTGGGATGGCCTTGTCTCAAAATCTGCCTTTCCCACAAAATGTATCTTGTGTTTTCTTACTCTGTTCAAACCCAGGAGGTTGCTTCATTAATGCTGATGGATAATGCTCATTATGGGGATCATATTCTGTGTCTAGAACCCCAGACATGAAAAACAACATGAAATTTCCTCTTCAAAGATGTCTGGGGATCCAGGATTTTTTTTTTCTTTAGTTAATGGTAAAATATACCGTAGTATAAAGCGATGTTCTTTATTCCATGGGGTTACAGTGAGTATCTGGTTAGAGGGCTCTGCGAATACCTCATTCTTAGTCCAGCAGTGCTGGCATTTACACACTATGTATTGACTTCAAAAATCATGCAAGGCTCTGCTTGGGGGGAAAAAAAGGTTTTATGAGTTCTGTTTTTTTCCATTTTACCACCGTATCAAGTTGGGCTTTTGCCCTCGGTTGTTTAACTTCAACAATCTGAACCTATAGCTAGTGAGATGTTAAAAATATATAGTATATTTTTGGGACCATTTTTTTCCCTTTTCAGCCTTCAGTAGTATTGTCTTGTACAGCAGTAAGATCTGGTTTTGACTTATTTATTCCATCAGTAGTGATGTTTTTATCATGTACAATGGATTTGTTTTAATAATAAAAACACAAACTACTTCACTTTTATGGACGTATTCCTTTGAATGATTGCATGATTGTGATAACGTGTTGGAACTGCAAGAGCTTAGGAATGTCAATATTTAACTGCTTATCCAGGACACAGTTGCAATGGACCTACCCAGACTGAGAATTGTAATCCCCTTATAGCAGGAACACACTCTTCAGTTTCCCTTTTTGAAAAAAAGGAGCATCACCTCTGTTTAACACCTATGGACAGATATCCTCTACATCTACAGCATTTCCACCATGAAGGCTGCTGATCACCATAGCAACTTCAGCCACGGTGATATTCTGATTCACCTGAAGTACACAACACTGCCTCCCAGAGAAAGAACATATCCACGGGGTTGAGGAGTCCCTCAAAGTGTTCCTTCTGCCCCCGAGCAGGCCAGCACATCCCCACTTTGGCTGAAGACAAACTACCCCATGCAGAGATGTCAAATGGTTTGGTGAAACATCTTTGAAGCCTAATAGTCTGTCTCCACAACCTCTCCAAAGTCCTCCTATTCATGAGCTGTCACCTTCATCACTGCCTTTTGCTGTAGCATTTCTGGTCTTTTGGTACCTTTCAGCTGTCTCAAGAGACCCCTGTGCAAGCATTTCCCGGTAGGCCTCCTGCTTCAGCCAGACAGCCTCCCTCAGCTCTGGTATCCAGCAGCAGGCCTTAGGGTTACCGCCACGATAGGCACCATGTTACGTCCATGTTAACAGCTTTTTGAAGAACAGAAGGAGGAGTATTATACTGCAGCATAACAGGAACTACTAGAGTCCTTAAAGGAAGGCATGATTATTGATTATGTTCAATTAGTTTTACAATACTACTTGTTATGGAACTGGGTTATGAAATATATATATATGTTCCAAGCACTCAAACCTGCTTATTTGTGTTATGTCTAGCAGGGCCATACAGAGACACTTCTCAAAACTGAGGACCTGAAAAGGGAGGCACTGTCAATCATTCGAGCAGAAGGGAATCCCCAGGGTCATGGGTTTGATTCCTGTTATTGGCTAGTGCAGAATGTTCCCCCCATGATCACAAGGGATTCTGGGTACCACCAGGTCACTACCTGAAACTCAAAGACTGATGAACTGGTGTTTCTGAATTGCCAGTAGTGTGAGTGTGTGCCTTGTGAATGGCTGGATCATATATCCCCTGCCTCATGTCTCCTGTTATTCCTAAAAGAGCCTCCAAAGGTACTTATGGAAGATGGATGAATGCTTTCAGTTTTCCTTTTCATTTTCCTACATCATAATATTATGTCAATGTGATTTGAAGTGAGGCTTTGCATAGACTGCTCAGACTGCATAGCGTCCTGCCTGATCAGGCATCAGGAAAAACTGTTACATTAATATTTCACTGCTGCCGCTAAATGATCAGCGTACACTGATGACGTTTATATTTTCTTAAGTTGTGATTTGTAAAATCTGGAATAAATCAACAAAATGCTTCTCTTGCGCCCACTTTTTAAAAAGCAGTTTACTAGAGGAAATGGTAACGTAGTAACAAAAGCTGAATATTGGAACTTCATACCATCGCAGTTCCCCTCCCCGCCAATACACCATCTTAGGATTTGTATAAGGTGGAGTTCTACTGCTCTTAAATTGTTGGCATTTAAGGAAATACCCCCGCAGTCTGGAAAGTCCACTCTGGCTCCACCCGCAGCTGGTGCTCAGCCAATCATGGTCGAGTATATGCTGGTGACGTCGTCGGCGGCATGTCCTTACTTTTGAGATCCTTCAGCTGGGCTGCGGTCTGCTTGTTAGCGAGCAGCGAGGAAAAGAACAGGGAAGTACAGCTTGGATTGATGGCTGGGATAATCTGTACTTCTGCTGCTTCTTTATAACGTCATGTGTAATTTATAGCCGCGCGTAGGGGGCTTCATGTGGTTTTTTATATACGTGAAAAAGACGCGGAAAGTAACGGCTACAGAATGGCAACTCGGGAGGTACGACAAAGCCGTCGCGTGATCACTAAGCGCGAGCTGCAGCAGCACGAGCGGCGGCAGCACGAGCCGCAGGATGACGACTCGGACTCAGAGGAGCCCAACCTAGGGCTGAAGAGGTCGGACGGCCCCGAGGCGCAGATCATACACAGCGGCCACTTCATGGTGTCCTCGCCGCACATCGAGCACCCGCCCAAGAAGGGCTACGACTTCGACACGGTCAATAAGCAGACCTGTCAAACGTACCACTTCGGCAAGACCAGCACGTCGCACTTCTCTATCGACGCCTCTCTGACCAAGCTATTCGAGTGCATGACCCTCGCTTACAGGTGATATTCCCGGCCATAGAGCTGACTAGAGATTTTAAATGACAAAAGAAGATGGCATAAAAGCTCAATATTCCTCAATGTTTCCGAGCTATCTGGCTCCAAGGCAAACCGTCGAAAGTTGTCTCTAATTGTGCTTCGGCTTTTGTCCCCTTGGACATGGGTTTGTTTAGTTACATTTACCAGTTTGTGGGGCGGCTAGTTATACCACATGCCGAGAAACCCAATACAAAAATGTGAAAATTGACTATACTACCAGACTTCCCCCTCCCCGCTTTCTTTGTCCACCGTCGTGTACGGCTAGCCGTAGCGCCCTTCCTCCTCTTTGTTGGCTAACTAGTGAAATAGTTGCCGGTTTGTGTATATACATATAGATGATTTGTATACATAGATTTTTTTTTAATATGGTGACAATGTGTATGGGTAGGTTGGTAGTAACTTATCACCAATTTAATCTATCTGTACGAGACGCCTCGGAAAGCTAATTAGCTGGTGCAGTCCGTCGTCCTCTAGCTTAACGGCGTAATTTAAAAGGAAAACGTCTTACGAACGTAGTTGCTCCACGGGTCTGAATTCTGCGGCGCCTTTTTCTGACAGCTGGGTTATATATCACTTTATTTGTCGCGGCCAGTTTCCTTTTAGCGTCTAAAGCTGAGCTGGCTGCGTGCGTCACCAGTGCGATCATCTGTTTAAATGTTTATGCGTAGAAAAGCTTGACAATGGTTAATATCACGTACGTATCTTATGAAATGGAGCAACCCGACGTTGTGTGTCTTAATTTCCCTTTTAATGTATAATTGGCAGCTTGCTTAGAAAGCGCTTTTCGTTGAGCTTGTATTGATCTTACTATAAAAACCAAAGTTTAGTCTTTGGCTGCCACAGCGATGTAAACACCGTTCCCCTTCCCCTCTCTCCTTTTATTTTTTCCATGAATTCGTTATTCACAAACTAATTCTAGGCGATTTTTATATGGTTTGTAGTCCCATAAGTTTGGCTTCATCAATCAGGAATGTTAACAATGCCTGTTGTAGGTGTGACTAATGCATAGTAATTATTGCTTTTTAATGTTGTCATTATGCTTTTGTCTTATTCAGATGTACTGTTGCTTTGTGCAAGTCCCTGTTCCAGATTTGCTGGAATTATGAGAAATATAATGAACTGATCACAAAAGAGTAGATGAACAGAAGGATGCATCCAATTAAATCTTGGCATGGAACTGAATGAACTAGGCAGTTTGCTCCTAGTTGACCACCAGCTGTTAATCTATCATGATGTACCCAGATTCCTGTAACACTTCAATGGTAAAGTATCTGTAGGTTACTCATATAGCGTCAGTCCTTGGAAAGCTCTGCACAAATCAAGATGGTACCTCCATTGAAATGCTGAGGTTGTACTGACATTAAGATCCCAGTTAGCGTGACACCTGCCCTGTCAGAATCTTGGATTGGAGATTGAAGCTCTGCAGTATTTTAATAGATTTGATGTACCCTGAGAGAAACCAGTTCGAATCTGGATTTGTTTGTTTTTTTTTTTAGTTGTACTGTAGCTGTCATCTGGAGTCTTTCAATGGTGAGTGTGGCTGTTAGTCTGTGGGCATTTATCTTTAAAAGCTGTTATACAAGGCCGTAGTTGGCGCACCTTCATTAATTGATAGATAAGTGTTTTAGATAAGGAGTTTTATAAACAAGGAGTTCCCATGAAGCATGGTTAACTCTTATCTTAAAGCAATGTGAGGTGCTTTGAGTCATGTGCATTGAGGATGGGTACAAGGCTGCAGAATGTTAGCAGTGGAGAAAGCTTAATTGAAATTTTTGTGCAGATCTTCAGAAGGTACTCTGATCACATTTATAGAAAACATAGCCAATTTTTTATGTTTGAAAGGGCAGGTGATCGCACTTTTTGAAGTATTTTGCATATGAGGAAGATTGCACTGCAGAGCAATGTAGTTATTGCTTTCTATAAAACATCAGGTTTGTGCTGACATGACACACTCATTTGGACAATGCCTGCAGAGTTCCGTCAGGTGAGACATTTTGTCCTCAGCAGGCTTTAGGTGAGCACTGAAACAGGCATATTTTGAGTTCTCCGAGGCAAGTGGCTGCAGCATAATGCAGTTCCTCTGTTCTGCTGTTCTGGGAAAGCTTTTAAGCTGTGTTTAAAAAAATAAAAATAAAATAAAAAAAATAAAAAATAAATTTTATATAATATTTTTTTTAAACCGTTTTTACAATACAAATGTACAGTGTTCTTTGTCAAGATGATCTGTTTATGGGCATGTATTGATTGTGTTTGTTATTTAAAATAAGGGATTTACATTGGTCATGTCCCTGGGCTTGTTCCATAGGGTCAGAGTGCTCCTTATGTCACAACTTGTGTGTGATATGTGGTATGCTGTTTGTGCTTTTTAGATGCATTCTTGTTGAGAGGTTTTCATTTGGAGGCACAATTAAAGGAAGAAAATGCAGAGTAAAAAAAAATGTAATTTTACTGCTTGACTTGCAGGAAGTATAATCGATGCTGTTGAACCTGGCCTCAAACCCTGTAAAAGCTTCATTCAAGCTGTTTTGTGTTTCTAAGATGGAGGAAGGGGAAGTGTGTCTTCCTGTGTCACTTTTCATTAAATCTTTTTTTTTTTTTTAAAGCCTATAGTGTCGAGAATATGACCTGTATAGTAACAGGAATAGCAGGCCACAGAATTTTGACAGGGCCCTGACTGCTCTGACCCCATAACCTGTTGTGCTCATGTACTAAAAATAGATATGACAAGCAGTATAGAAGAGGAATGAATGAATGAATTAATGAATGAATTAATTAATTAATTAATGAATATAAGGCTTGCTGGTAACTCACAAGCCCTTTGGATTACTCAGAATTAGCACAATTGCTGCCCTTTTACAGGAACCTGAATGTATTTTGTGATTTGTGTGTGTTAACTGAGTCAGTTGTAGTATGCTCTAGTGGAAAATGATTTTCAAACACACAGAATAATTCTGAATTATTGTATCGAATCATTTTAAGATTTAGTATCTCTTGTTAAGAATAGACAAACTCAAAACAAACTCTGAAACTACTGTTTGGTGAGCTGTGCCTTTTACCATAGGATAGTCATCAGTACCCTAAAGGCAGGAGGTCAGCAGAGGGTTGTGTGCTTCACTCAGGCAGTGTCAGTTGCATGGGAAAGTATGTGCTTGAACTCTGCCCTTTTTATGGGAGCTGCTGCCTGGGAAGGGCTGGAGACCAGACTGATTGTAATGCAAAGAAAGTATGGAAGACAGCAGTCTTTACCCTGTCCTTAGACTGTTACCATAGAAACTCTTACCCCCTCCAAATCTAGGCTCTAATTGTATGCTTAATTATTAGAGATGGCACCAATCCAAAACCCACTATGTGTATCGGGCCAATATGGGCAAAAATTGCTGGATTGGATATTGGGGAAGAGAGGGTAAGACATAGATCTGATTTTCCATCAGAGAGAGGTCTAGTCTGAAAAATGCTTGTTGCCCTACCGTGACATAGTGTAAATAGAGGTGAAAGTCACATGATGGTTAGTTGTTCAACAATGCCTGTGTATCGGAGCTGTCATGTGGAAATACTGTACTTTTACACTGAGGGCTGAAAAAAGCAAAACTGCAGACTGCAATTAATGTAAGTCGCAACACAGTAAAATTTATGCAAACTAGATGTATTCTTTCTAAAGTTTGGTTAATTACTACTTTTTTAGTAATACTTTTTGACTAGAAATGGTTAGTTGGGATAGTAGTAATTTTTTTTTTCCTTTCGCAACATATTTAATTGCATAGTTTTGCACTTTTAAGAAATGTTTTTATAAAAATTGGTACTAAATAAAAGTAAGACGTAGACTTGTGTAAATCATGTTGACCGTGGATTTCTTCCTGTAGTGTAGCGGCATAGCTTTTGTTTTGAGCAACATGACCATTATATTTCCTTATTCTTGGCATACTCAAACAATGCTGCTACAACACTAAATGCAGATAGATCTCCATATTAATTGAACTTTATTGGTACAAGTATCTCATGTAATGCTTAGTAGTTGATAAAGGGGAAAAATATCAGTATTGGCAGATACTCTAAATTAATATCCGTATTGGGATCCGACCGGAAAAAAATGATCGTGCTCTTTATTGATTACTTGGTAACCCATTGTCCCTTGGTCAGCTAGTACTCAAATAAATTTTAGAGCTTTTTTGGAGGGGGGGTGAGCTAAGGTCCCATGTATGGCAGTTTTTTTGGATTGGCATCCTCTATATATTGGTAGAGAGATCTGTGTCATTTCTTGTTTTTTGTTGGTTTGTGGACATGGGGGAAGGACAATGGGTACTGGCTTGTTAATGCGTTTATTTAATTGTCATTCACGATGCTTCTTGGGTTTCGTACAGACCAGCGGTCTCACGTTGATGCCAATATGAGTCAACCTGCTTACCTGGGGGGAAAGTACTGGTTCTTAAATGGGCATTGGCCAAGCACAATTTTTCATTCACACATTCCTTACTGCATTCTCTTATTTGTTTCTGTGAGTCTTAGTTCAGCTTATTAAGCTTGCTGTCATGCAGAAGATGATTTTTCATTTTTTTTAAGCACTTGATAATGGAAATACTAAATTGCTTGCTTTATAACACTGGCCTGTGTCTTGGTTGTGTAAATGTTTGGCAGTTTGCATCTTTTTTCAAAAGCTCTGTTCTTTGAGGTAGAAATGTCATCTGTATAGCTGGATTTTCAAAAATATTGCAGTTTTGATATTTGCTTTCCACTTTAACATTAGTAGTTCAGATTCCCCAACATGGAGAATCAAATACTGGTCATTTCTGTCAAGGTACATTGTCAGCTTTTAGGGTTGTAGGTGGACACATTTCCACTTATTTTGATCAAATTGCAGTTTAAAATGTTAAATTTAAGGTCACAACTGTAGTTCTAATGTGCCAACTTCAAGTATAATATGTTGGTTAAATATGGACGTCATAATATTTTCAAATTCATTTTGCTGATATGCACATGATCACACATTAGAAAAATGATTTAAGGTAACCTAAAATCCCCTTTTCTCTACTTTCTCAAAAGTAGGAAAATAAAGATTGTGTATAAGCAAGCCTTTTAACTCATTGTGAGACTTGCAACACAAACCCTTTAACATCTTAAATCATTCTGAAGTGTATTTCATGTCTAACTCTCAGAGGTTTGTCTTTTTTAGGAAATGACCATATTGTTTGCACTCATACTGCACGTTCTTTGAGACAGCTGTAGCCTGTTGTAAATAGGGCTGTGAATGGGTGGGAGGGCTGAGAGAATACCCAGAGCTATATTTGTTTCGCTTTAGTATTTGGTTGTCATCATCTGTTTGTAAAGTGACTGCCCCATTTGCAGGGTGAATATCACATTTTGTGTATAATCCTATTTTTCTATCTGGTGCTCGAGAGGTTTGGCTAGACAACCTTAATCAGGGCAACCCAGCTGACCTGAAGTGTTAATGCCTCCTGGGCACCTACTGAGGACTTGTGGTGTGATAGGGAGTCGCAGCTGATAATTGGCAGCATTGGTCAGGAATCTGATCTTCAAGGGCAGTGTGAAAAATAGGGGCAAGAATTTAAAAATCATCCACTTCCCTCCATAGTGTCCTAGTCGGCCATACCTGGAGCATTTTTTGGTTGTTTGGCTGTTTCTCACAGGCAAGCACCGAGAGTAGGCTGCCTGGTTATCAAGAGGACACTTGACACTATAGTCCCGCCATCCTTGAGTAGGGGCTCGTAGGCCTGTGATAAAGCTAGCATGCTCTTGTGACTGCCCCTTTGCTCCCTGTCAACACTTGGCCTTCGCTACCAACATTTAATACATGCTGCCAGATTCTTTTGCTGCGTTCCTGTTCTGTAAAACTAGTGTGTGTGTGTATATATTTTTTCCTATTCAGATACATCTTCTGGATCTTCCACGGTTAATACCCATCTTTTTATATTGTTGGCAGCATTATTTTTTTCCCTCTGCTGTTTGCTTTCTGAGTACCCTGGTAATATTAATTGAAACATCCTGAAAGATGATCTGTTTTGCAAGTCACTTAAACCTTAACACAAGGGGGCACAACTCAGTCCTTGGAGGTTTACTCTGTTTTCCGCTCGTGTCTTTGGACTGCAGAGTTTTTGTCACTTTGATTTGTGTGTTACACAGATCGGGCAGCCCTGGTATCCTTAGAGTACTCTAGAATGTTCCCTGGCCCGCTTTGTGACTTGTTCTTCTGTGCTGACTCTGGTATCTGTTATTAGTTCTAAACAGGGGAGGGTGCTCCTTGTGTCATTGTTTCCAGTATGATGCTGGCTCTCAATCTTTTATTTATTCTTGCTTGCTTGAAGACTTGATCCCTGTAAATGGTTTGAAAAATTTAATTCAGTCTTCAGTACTGATAAGGTGTTCTGAATCCTGAGAGAAAAGCAGAAGCAGTGGTTAACTACAGTGCCATTCTTTATCCATAAGCTACTAACATTAAAGATATAGCATGTATTCATTGAAATTTTGTACGTTTTCTAAAACCACAGAGCTACGATTAATATAGATTGGGGCCTTAATGTCTGTTTGGGTGTTTGGTTGCCTCTGTGTTAGCTGAGCCAGAATTGAGTCAGCGTGTCAGGTTTCGCTGATGGGGTGACCCCAGAGCAGGTGGTGCAATGCAGCCATTTGGTTTCCCAGACAGCACTGAAAAATTGACCAGAGGCTCCCATTTACAGTGATCCCTCGCTATATCGCGCTTTCACATTAGCGGCTTCACTGTATTGCGGATTTTATATGCAAGCATATCTAAATATATATCGCGGATTTTTCGCTGGATCGTGGATTTCTGTGGACGATGAGTCTATTTCTGGTACATGCTTCCTTAGTTGGTTTGCCCTGTTGATTTCATACACGGGACACTATTGGCGGATGGCTGCCAAATCGGCCGAAATCAGCTGAGAACGTAAACATTACCAGAATGAAAATGGCGCGTGACTGTAGTGTACGTATTTTAGAAATATGACACTGATATTAAAGGAATAATCATAATATATCTGATATAACTGGGTAAATAAGTAAAATGAGTGCATTACTGTATATTATAGTAAATTATTTTTGTTAAAATATGTATTACAATTTATTTACGACTACGTTTTACGTATTAAACTCTTCAATGATATGTTATGTATATTTGTGCGTAGTATATAAAGTGTGTTTACATACATAATTACATAAACGAATCTTACCTAATATCTAAGAGAATATAAAATGTTTATAAGGGCTTAAAATATACAAAAATAACCATATATGGTTTCTACTTCGTGGATTTTCACCTTTCGCGGGGGGTTCTGGAACGCAACCCCCGCGATAGACGAGGGATCACTGTAGCTTGTTGACCTACTACCATCTGCATCTCTGTTTAGACACCCTGATGTTTCCTCTAGGTACCGTACTTTTGGTACTTCTCCTTTTCCATTGACTTCTGATCAGGTTCCAGTACCAAAAGTGCCATACCAGTTAGGGTATTCCTTTGGTACTTCGATACTTTAGGGTGAGACTTGAAACACTAATTTTGTTATGCAAATAGCCTGCCTCTGAAACAACACAAACTAGGGCTGCACAATATTACATTGCGATGTACTTGCGATTATTTGGCGCATGAGCAATAATCACCAACATGACTTTCGGTCCTATACGGACATTTACTTACGCCCCCAATTAGGTAAGCAGATTAGTAGTATGCCTAAGATGTGATATTGTGTAGCCCTAATACAAATGCTGCCTTGAAAACAGTTCCAAACTCTGAAAACGACAATAAACGAAATAAAATTTTTATTGCAATCTGGTCGGAAGAACAGATATAAAAAAAGATCAGAAGTGTGATTTTGTTCTAATAAATATTGGGGTATTTATAAAGCAAAAAAAATTCAGAAATTTCTCACAAACCTGTCTAGGAGTGATTTTAAACGGCAAGGATGAAAATATCTCAACGCATGCAGAGCTCATGCAAAAGCAGCGACAGTAAACTTTAAACTGATTTTTAAATACATTTTGGATAATGTTATAAAAGGAATAATAATTTTAAATTGCAAGACTAGCTAAGGTTTTTTTCTATGACAGTAAAAAAGTTTTAGCAAAATTTCCCTGCACTATAATATCCATACAGACTTGAAAGTAAAAGCCTGATCTTAATCTAGCTGATTAGTGATGTACGAATTGCGTGTGCATAACTTGTGAGGTTGGTATTAATATCGCAAATTGTCCAGCCCTATATTGTACTACAGTTATCTTTCGAATTCAGTGCAAAATGCCCCGCCTCGCATTGTGATGTCATTCTGCGCCAGTACCAGTATTTACGCCAGTGGAAAACCAACACCTTGAAGTACCTTGTTTTAGTACTTTTTCAAAGTACCAAAAGTACGGTACCTGGTGTGGTGGAAAAGCGCCCTAGGAGTTCTAGATGTGTTTTGGTGTCATAGTATTTTTAGTTATTAATTAAATGGGGGTGGCACAGGGGTTCAGTGGTCAGCACTGTTGCCTCATACCTCTGGGTCCAGATTTTGAGTCCCTGCTCTGGCTTTGCATGTTCTCCCTGTGTCGTTATGGGGATTCCTCCAAATTCTCTAGATTTTCTAGGTGAACTGGAGTTCCTAAATTTTGTGTGCGTGTGTGCACCCTGTGATAAGTTGGCACCCCATCCTGTTATTCCCTGCCCTATGCCCGCAGCCACCGGGATAGGCTCTGGATTCCCATGACCCTGCATAGGACAAGTAGGTAGAGAAAATGGATGGATAGATGTTACTTGCGTATTTTATTTTACCCCCTCACCAAAGTATCTTACCCAGCTGTACATGTTTTAAATGCTGTGTGTAACAGGCCTGAGCCATGGATGCATTTCAGTTTGGTTATCTTGCACTTACTCCTTGAAAATTCTACATATCAGGTTCCCTCTACTGCCAGAGCTGATTGTTCTGCAGTATTACAGATATATTGCAGAAAAAGAACTCCATTTCCTGAATAATTAACCAGCCCTTTGAAAATGTTTTTTTTCCAGGCATGCTTTGAGTTGCTATAGCTTTATTAATAGGGGGGCAGCAGTTTGTGTGAGACTGACTGACTGACTTGGCCCTGGGCTCTGGCTTAGTCAAGGAAAGAGCTCAACAGTGGAGTTATTTCCCTTGTAACAATTCCGTACCTGAATTAATCTGTCCATCTAGTCATTACACAATCACAAAAATTAAGGCAGAGGAAGTTCTCCTAAAATGAATGTTATGCGTTTTAGAGTTTAGAATTTTAGTTTTCTTTTAAGGTGCGGAATACCTTGTATTAAGTTGTCAGCTTAAATCTTTTTCAGAGCTAGATTCAGAGAGAGCTTTGAAATGCAGATGTTCTGGCCTTCATACGTAACTGCACATGGAATTTATGTGGGCTGACATGGCACGTGTAAACAGTGCTTTCAGGCTAGCTTTCTCATTGGTCCTGCGAAAACTGCACAGTGGGGAAATGGAACCTGCGGCATCTGTCTAGGAACTTTATACAGGACATAAATCAGGGCATGCCTGAAGGCTTTGATAGAAGCCATTCTTCTACAATCTGTCTCTTTCCTATCCTCTTGTACTCTTTCGGCATTGCTTTCTTTTCTTGTACGCTTTCTGCCCTTGACCTCTTTAACTTTTACTCAGAGATTAGGGTGTTTGGTCTGTATAACTTATCGCTGACCTGTTGTTGATCTGCCATGTTTTCCGTTTCTAGCTCAATTTCTAATGAGCTGTTGCTAGATGTGAGTACAGTTTATGCTTGAAAGGGTATCTTTTGCAATGTTTTTATTAAGTGTCATCACTATTCTCTTACAGTGGAAAGTTAGTGTCTCCAAAGTGGAAGAACTTCAAGGGCCTGAAGTTGCAATGGAGAGACAAGATTCGCCTGAACAATGCCATCTGGAGGGCTTGGTACATGCAATGTAAGGGGCAGTCTGTTGTGCAATGCTACCTGCAATTTTTCACTCTAGCTGGGGGCATTACCTTTCACTATTTTATTGCATCTTTTCCCCTCCACCTGTCCGATGTATAGCATTGTATTTATCAAAGCCGGATGTATTAAAATATGCAGCTTAAATGGGTTGTGTGTGGTATAAATTGATATTTTTGGGCAATATTTGCCTCGTAACAGCTATAGTTTCCCAGTTAACAAGTTGGCAAGAAATTATAAATTGGAAACGGTTGCTTTCACCTAATGCTTTATCCCAATGTATACTATTACATAAATTCCTCGGTTATTCCACAAAGCACTCCAAAGCACTTCACGTTTTGGCTTAAGGTATCCAGCTAACTGGGAAATTCTGCTTTATGAAATAATCCCCTAGTTTAGGTGTGTGTAGGTGTGTGTGTGTGTGTGTGTGTGTGTGTGTGTGCTTTATTTCAGTCCCATATGAAAGTAGAAGCCGATTCTGTAATGTCAGGATTTTGCCCCCGAACAGATGTAGAGAGGCGGGACAACCCAGTGTGCCATTTTGTAACTCCTCTGGATGGAACCATGACCTCTGAGGCCTACCGTCCAGCTGAGGTAAGCAATGCAACCTTGTTATAAACCCCCCCCCCCCCCCAACACATCCCCAGATGCCCTGCTGCCTCAGTGTGGCCCCTGACCATAACAACACATTTACTGTTGCGCTCCCTTGGGCTTCTGCCCTCAGTCTGTATCCACAGAGGGAAAGTACTGGAAGAGAAGAATTGAGATTGTCATCCGAGAATATCACAAGTGGAGGACGTATTTTAAGAAAAGGGTAAGATGATTTTTTTAAATGTGCTTGGGGAAATTCTCTTGTTCCTGTCATTGAAGTGCTTTTTTTGTCTTGGTGTATAGTTTGTAACATTTAATTCATTAGTTTGCTACTTCTCACAGTGTTTTCCCCTTTGTTTTTACATTTGTTTCTGAAATATCACTTGTAGTTTCTTGGTGTAGTTGATGTGCCTGTTGCCTTATATGGCATCTTGGAATATAAGAGCTTTTCATTGTAAGAATCAGCCAAACATCAGCATCTTAGCCCTATTTGTCATTGTTACAGTTGCAGAAGCATAAAGATGATGATCTTTCAAGTCTACTGAAGGTTGGTGCCTCTCCATTCATATAGTTTTGTGCATAAAGACTATGAATGTTTGAAACTGCTCGAAGGGCCAAAGCCTTCATTTGTTTTTGTTTTGTTTTGTTTTTTTGTTTTGTTTTTGTTTTTTGTTTTGTTTTTTGTGTTTTTTGTTTTGTTTTGTTTGCTGTGAATTGGACACATTCAGACAAAAAATGGACCTGTGTGAAGTATAACCATGTTGAGGGATGTGTTGAAAACGCATGAAGTGACTAAGATGTGTGCTTGTGCCTGTTACTGGGAAGTGGACTGGATTTAAACAATTTGCCTCACATTTGGGAATTGTTGTTATGGCTGGTCTTTTTGAAGGTTTAATGTGTTTCTGGTTAATTGTTCTGGTTGTTAAGCTCTTTTGATTTTTGCAAAAACCCCTCTGGTTTTAATTGAGCTGGACATGGACTATTTAGCCATGTTTTAACTAGGAATGCTTAGCTAGTCAACACCAGATTAGACCGGAGACCTAGTGCTCCTTTACCACAAGTTGAAATAATTGCAG
This sequence comes from Mormyrus iriodes, assembly GCA_011763525.2. Lineage (NCBI taxonomy): Eukaryota > Metazoa > Chordata > Actinopteri > Osteoglossiformes > Mormyridae > Mormyrus > Mormyrus iriodes. Next base: position 36,235,141 of record JAAGVU020000040.1, read on the forward strand.
CTTTCTTGATATGATGTGCTGTAACCTTTTGCTGTTGTCTCCTGCTGTCCTGCATGATCCTTGAACTGACTGGCCTGCTTCTGCACTTTGACCACCCAAGGGAGCAGAAGAGCAGTACTCCCTGTTCGGGGGCATCTTTCCAGACACACTGCGTGTCTCCCTTTGCCAGGATGAGGAGGTGGGAGCTCGTCACTCCGGTCGTAAGAGCCGTGACACGCCGGAGCCCATGGAGATGGACCTGCTCATCGACATGGATGTGCTTATGTCGGAGTTCTCAGACACGCTGTTCTCCACACTGGCTTCCCATCAGTCCCTTGGCTTGCCAAACTCCAGGGAGATTGGTGAGGCCCCTCTATTGACTCCACTCACTCAGCATAAGGGCAATAACCCCTTTGTCTTCACACAGCGCACAAGCTCATCAATCTCTCCCATTCTACGTGCACACCTGTCCCCAGCATGAACTGTAGTGTGAAGTTGGTGCCAGTGACATGAATCCCAGTAAAACTGGCCATTCTCACTATATGATGCTTCCTTGAACTGACATTTTTGAGGGGAAAAATCAAGTCTGACTTTTCTCACTGTTGCTATGTTACACAGGCACTACAGTAGTTGCTTGGGCTGTTTTATTGCCTCTATTTTGTAGACGAAAGTAGTAAAGGTCAGGGAGTTTTGTCTCTTCCGGGTACTGGAAATCGAGTGTTCACGTGGACAGACTGACAACCTGTATTTTTACTCCCAACTTGCAGCACATGCCGGTAATGCAGATATGATCCAACCAGGCCTCCATCCCTTGCAGCCCAATGTGGATTTCATGGACTCGTTTGAGCATTATCCAGGTAAAGACACCACGCACAGGCATGCTGTGATATAACCAAGAAACGAAAAATTTTAAATGGCATCAGGGAAAAATGCCAGCAAGTTATAAGTACATGGGAATGTGCATGATGTGAGATTTTATAGAAATCGTGACACAGCAAAGTTGTGCAGTAAATTTACAAGGCTCATGGGGGGGAAAAAATAGGGTTGAGGCAGACCACTCAAAACCGAACCAGATGCATGACCAAAGCTTAAATTATAGTCTAAATAGATGCTTGCTCTTATGTTCCAGTAGGAGAGCTTTCTTTAATTTTCTTTTTATTCCGCCTTACTACTGCCGTTCTTTTTGACAGAGTGGCAGTGCTATGTATGCATTCCTGTTTCTCACAGACCTATTTCAGCGCCACTTCAGCACCCCTGTGGCCACACCGGTGCCCCCAATGCCACCTAGCAGCTCTCACACTCGGGCAGACATGACATCTGAACAGGTGAGAGGCAGTCTAACATCTCAACTTCAGTTCCTTTTGCCTCTTGCTGTGCTGTGAGAATAACAAAACTCCCAAACTGCGTGTCTGTTCACCACGCGTCACTGGTCGCTGCCCGATTTGGTTCCCAGTGTGAAATATCTGACTTTGTTCGCTCCTAGGTAGCAGACACTTTGCTTCTGCACAATCACAGATACTGTGCTGTTGTGTTAAGTAGGGTAATATCAAAGAGAAGGTGTTATTTTAGAGAGGAGAAATTCTGGGGTAGTGTGCTAACTTGCCTAGCTTGGGCTTCTGTCAGTGTAACCTTGGTTGGACAATTGTTCTCCTCCTTCAGGCCTCCTTGCTGCCGTCCATCGACCTTGCAGCAGGGCTTCCCTCGGTCAGTTTGGACCCCCGGGCTATCTCTCCAGACCCTGTCTCAATTGTCCCAGCTAGGCCCAGTCACAGCCGTGCAAGTGACACTGTCTACGCACCGAACTATGTACCCCTATTGCCTGGACCCACCGCTTTGGGTTCTGCTTCAGTGGCTGCTGCTGCTACCCCTGTAGCCCAGCCCCTGCTGCAAGCTCCTCCCTCAATCCCAACTCCACTCGGACCCCCCATTTTGGGTCAGGGCTCTGTGGTGCCACCCCTAGTGACCTTGAACACGCAGCAGTCTCCTTCGGTCATCACACACACGGCTGCCTCCAAAGTTACGCCCAGCGATGCTGCCACCACCTTCAGCCAGGGCTCTGGGTTTCCCTCTCCTGTGGTATCCTGTAGACCTGCGGTCACACTGCCCTCACCTGCCCTGCAGCCTCCTCAGACGTTTGCCATGCCCAGGCCCATCCAGCCTGCTTTGGTGGGCAAGAAGCCAAGATCAGTCAAGCCAATCGTGTCTGCCACTACCATTTCTTCACCCCATCTCATCTTAGGTGACATACCCTTTATCATTCCTTTTCAGATAGTTTCCTCTAAAAGATATGCTGTTTGAATACTTTTAGGTGATGATTCTTAATATTCTTTAATGCTCGATTTTCCGTTTGAAATCACTTATTCGGTGGCAGGGTCGGATGAGAAATGTTGGGGTCAGTTTAAAATATGTGAATTTTGTAAATGAGGCTCTGTATTCAGCAGTGGACTGACTAAAGTCACTTTTTTAATGGAGCAACTGCACCACTAGGTGACAGTGTTGTAGGTAGATTTGTCGTAGTGAGTGAGCCGTAAGATACACAGTGCTCACTAAGTCTTGGGTCAATTTTGCTCAATTCGGTAAAAATGTTGCAAATTCATTGGTTTTATACCACAAGTCCTTTGACAATTAAATTTTAACATCTGCACGTATCTTCCTCGCAGACTGTTTTTAAGTAGTTTTTTTTTACTCATTCATTTCTGTACCTGCCATTTTGCTATTTCCGTTGTAGTATTTGGCTCCCAAAGAGATATTAAATACAGATGTTTCTTTTATGTTATTGCAAAGGTGTTATTAATTAAAACTCCCTATGATACTTGTCAATGAACTTTTCAGCTCAGAACAGTTCTTTTGGACTGTAATTTGGGTTTCATTTTATTACTACATGAAATGAATGTTTCTCTTAAAACTACCGGTTGTTTCTAATGTGATTATGTATTTTTTTCTAAACAAACGAATAAAGCTATGATTTTTGTAATAAAACAAATTTGCAATATTTTTACTTTGTTAACCCAGCGTTCCTGGACTTTTCTGTGAGCACTGTGTGCCATGTTTTAGGTTGCCTTGCCGACAACCCTGGGGATCATCAATTATGAATGTTGCCTTGCCGAGAGTCCCCTTCACTCAGCATCAGAGCTTATCAACAAAGCACTAATTTAACTGTCACAGCTGTGATTTTCTTGCCACCTTTTGAACAGAATATTGTATACTTAGATGGTGTAATTTGACTTTAATTACTCTATTTAATGGTACACCAGTATATTGTCACAAGACCTACAGCCTCTTGCTTGCAAATTTAGAGACCATAAATGTTGTGCTACTTAAAACAGGCCTTCAGTCAAAGTCGATTATTCTTTCTTATGGTATGAAGTGACATTTATTTGGGGGGTTGGGGGGTATAAACCATATCACTCCTTCACACTGATGGGAGATTATTCCTTTTCCCTGTGATCTTGTCTTTCAGCCCCTTTCCCTGGGCCGGCAAGCACCCTCATCGTCACACAGCCTTTAAAAGCCGAGGTGGTCCCCACGACTGGCCAAGTTGCCATTTCCTCATCTGCTGTCGGACGGGTAAATGCACCATTGTACATTGCATTTTTGGGCTTGTAGGCGATTCGTATCGCTTAACGGTCAAGCAGCTGGGTAAAGTTCACAGACTAGATTACTCCACTGATCAGAGCGTCATCTATAAAGTCCTGCTGTTCCTCTCAGCCGATTATGAGCGGCTGCCTGCTCTTTGTGTCTTTCACACCCCACCTTCCTTCACCATCCAGGCTGCTGGTTTCCACATCCTGTCTCAGACGCAGAATCCCCCTCAGCTTATCGTTCCCAAAGAGGAAACGGGCCCCTCCTCATCAAACTGTAAAACTCAGACACCCCCAGCTAGTACAGGTAAGAAGGGAGCTTTGTTGGGATGGCTCCCTTGCATGGTCCTTATTAGTATTTATGTGATTGCTTTCTGCAATGGTGATTCTGCGTAATGTAATGGTGAGACTGAATGAATGCAATTTCTTAAAATGATCTTCCCTTGCAAGTGTGTTCAGTCAGTTTAGGTTTTTCCTGTTGACTTTTTGGTTGTAGGCATGTGTTTGTTTGGTTGCTTGGTGATTATCATTCTGCTGATGGGTGATCTGTGTGTGTGCGTGTTTGCACTGATTCCTGTGTATTTCTCAGTAAGAGACAGGCGCTGCTCGGGGCAGGGATCTCCATGTGGGTCAGAGCAGGCTCCCAGCCCCCAGTCGCCCCACAACAGTTGTAACAGTCTGGCCAAAAATGAGTCTAACCAGGTGATTTCATCCTATTGAATCCCACCCTGAGACAGATTTCGATGATAATATATTTGTGAATAACTTTTGCTATTGCCCTGCAGAACCGCAGAGTCAATCACATATCTGCTGAGCAAAAAAGGCGCTTTAATATCAACGTAGGCTTCAAGACTCTCTGCGGTTTGGTTCCCACGTTGAAATCGCAATCGAATTTGAAACCGGTAAGAAAACATTGTAAATATCATTTGTAAAACTTCAGTTTTGACCTGAGACCTGTGTCACAAGGATATTTGTCAGTGACTTGCAGGAAGTAATTTTGCTGACTCTTTGCAATTTCAGGTTAAATCTTTTTTTTTTTTTTTTTTAGCTAGGTGGGTTTTTGTTGAACTTCCCTTCAGATGGGACACAAACATTGGCAGCGTGCGTGCACACGTGCATCTGTGTGTGCGTCTTTACTGCCGGATTTATATTGGCACACTTACATGAGTTTATTAATATCTTTGAAGAGGTTAGGGCTGTGAAACTCCTTTTTAAAAGGCATTGCAATTTTTATAATATAGCTATTGGAAGAAAATTCCGATTAGAAGAAATTCAAATACTAATTGCAATTGCACCACAGACCCAGCCCATCATCACACGGTAGCCTAAACCTGTTGTATCCTACTGACCATGGAAGGTTAAACCTGCAATGTTAGCCTAATACGGTCTTAAGTGAGGAAAATGGCAATAAGACAATATTATGTATAATATATGGGAATCGATAAAAAAAAAAAAACTAATTGCACTGTTTTCTGTGATTAATCGCAATTAATTGTGCCTAATATTAAGACTTATCATAAATATTTATACATCGAATCCCCAAATTAATGTATAATTAAAACAAAGGCGAATATATGGGTCATTTTCATGAACTCATCACCATAACTTATTCATTTTCTCTGAACACAGACTCGAAATTGCACAACTTCATTTGCTAAACTGTCAATTTTGCCTCTGGGGTAGTTGTGTTATGTTGCCATTGATATCTGTAATAAAAAAAGTATTTCATCAAATTCATCGCAACAGTTAATGACGAGGGGAAAAAATGGTGGAAAACGGAGCAAAAATATACATCTCATATAAACTTATTGTGGGTTACATGCAATAAAATTGAAAGATTTAAAAACAGTATGTAGTTTCCTTACTCATTTTCGGCTGCCTAATTAGTTTAAATGGTAATAAAACATCAAAATGAAATAGCAAATGACAATTTTAACATTCCTAAAAAAGTTAAGGTAGTCTGTTGCTCTACACAATTTTACCATAACATTCTTTTCTCATAATTCTCAAGTTTGTGAGAATGACCCACATTTTAATGTTTAATGGTTTAACTAAAACTTGACAAAAATATTGCTTGCAAGCAAGTACAGGCTGAATTTCAAAGCTTTCAAAAAGGCTCAAACAGATGGCAATAAGAAAAGTGAGGGTATTGTATTATAAGTAGGGATGTTAAACTATTTTTTTAAATCGCACACCTAATATTGCAAATGATGGTTTTATTGTATGTATACTGTATGCCTCCGTCTGTAAATTTTTTTTATAATGAAATAAACCAGGTAACATCAGCTTCCCCGTGAGATACAAACAAGTTTTGATTTTAGCTTTGAATTCAGTTATAAAGTCCACATTTTTATTTACTGTAAATTTTAAATACTGTATCCCCCCCCTTCACACTAATTAAATGCGGAAGGCCAAAAACTAAGACAACACATTAAAACATCTTTTTACCGAAAGAATGTTCTATACCATTTTCCAGTTTATATTAAATCTAAGATATTAACATCATACTTTAAATTAGATATTAGTTGGAAAGGAGTGTCTGAGATTTATATCTTTGGTTTCTTGTTGGGTTTCCGCTGTCCCTGTCATTCTTGCATGCTGCAACAGATTAGCAACGCAGCAACATTGCAGAAGACTGTGGAGTACATCGGCAAACTCCAACAGGAGAGGCTGCAGATCCAGGAAGAAACCAGGCGTCTCCGGGAGGAGATTGAAGAGCTTAACAGCTCCATCAAGTATGTGAGGTGTCAGCGGGCTTTGGTCAGGGTGGCATGCAATAGCAGCCCCGGCCACGGTGTGAAAATGCCACTTACTGGCTTATCAGCAGTGACGTGAATCACTCCTTCGGGAAAAAAAAATCTCTCCTTCTCACAGCTGACACAGTTGTTACAAACTCACAATAAGGATGAAATATAGAGAAGGAATTTGATGATTATGCAGTTGTCTACGACCTGGCAGGGATAAATCCTGGAATAGCCACTGAGTTTGTTAGTAGGGCTGCAACTGTCGAATATCTTCAACTTTGAATATTCAACAATTTTTATTGCTCAAGCGATTGGTTTTTGCATAGAATTTCCACCAGTGATGTTTTGAAAATGTTCCCATTTTTCTGATACTGCCTCCATTCTTTTGTTGAGTTGGATTGATACCAAAATTTGCACACCTGACGATCTTTAACCTCCGTATATAAATCGGGGTGAGTGAGCGGCCGCTGCCTCACCAGGTTACACAAGCTGCCCCCTTATAGCCGCATTTGCACACTGGGGCTGTCAGCTCTGTGGAGTTGCCCATTTCATTCAGTTTAGCAACAGAGTAAAGCCATACCTCACTTCTGCCACCCTGTTTATCAGCTAGAGGTGGGCAGTGGGCATCCATGGTTTCTATCTTCCGTCTATGGAGTTTCTCCCCACAAGAGACGCGTGAAAAGAGGAGTGTGACCGTATCTCTCCCCAAAGTGCAGATTCTGAATATCCACTACATGATTTACAGCACATTTTCATCAAATATCGTAATTTGTGAAGTGGTAGAATAGTACCATGTTAAATTCTTGGTATTGTGATATACTGATATTGGTATGTTGAACAAAGTTGAGAAGAATCAGAATGTGCGCGAATTTTGGTTATTAACCAGTTATTCGAATGTGGATTTTTGTTCTTGAATCGTGTGATGTTTCCTCGAGGTGCTTTAGAGACTTTCTTAGTTTTTCCCCTTTTATTTTATTTTTAAGCTCATGTCAGGAGCAGCTTCCTGCCACAGGTGTGCTCATAACTCGGCACCGCTTTGACCACATGCGGGAAAAGTTCGACGAGTACATTAGGAGCAGAACCCTTCAGAACTGGAAATTCTGGATTGTATCCTTTTCATTTCTGTAACCATCTTACCCCCACCAGGAACCAGCTGTCTCTATTTGAGAAAATCTGGCCCTCTACACTCTTGTGTGATTCGACAGTTTACTTAATTGAATGACCTTTTTGCAGCCTTGACACAGTTAAAATGCTAGATATTGAGTGCTTTCGCACTGGAGGAACTTTTTTCAGCAACCAGAACCTTTTTCTGAAACCAGTCATGATCACATTACAGGAACTCGGCCTGATTGTAGTTCCTCTGAGGCAGTTCCTTTTCTTAATTTTTTTTTTTGTCCTTACTCCAGAGTAGGTGTATTTTGTTTGTACACAGTACACAGTACTGGGGATGCGCTTACAGTAATTAACTTTATGATTGGCTCACCTCAAGCTCTGGCACTTTTTGTATTTCAGTTACATTAATGCATCAGTGAATACTTTTTTTTTTTTTTTTTTTTTTTTCTCCTTGCGTCTCCATATTTCTGCATCAGAAAATTCAATCAGTATCCAGTATACTTTTGTTGTTGGACGCCAAGCTTGCCAGCACTTATTAGCGATCTAAAGTTATCATTCTTTATTTTGTGGAAAATGAAAGATCAATCTTCCAGTCATATTTAATAATGAAATATAAACATGTCGTGAGATATACAAGTAAAATAATAAAAGGTTGTGTCCCATTTGTATCTGTCACGTTCATCCTCCATTGTTTTGGGGTGACGGTGTAGTTTCATATTATGTGTGAAGTTTAACCTACGAACTTTTTGTCTCCCATTATTTAGTATTTGTCTCTCTATTTAGTATAAAGGTCCCAGTTCATGTTGTGTGGCGTGAAAGAGACACACGCAAGTTGAAAGTTACGGGTTGAGACGGCCCAGGGACTTGTAAACCGGGACCAGGTTCCGGAACTTTGGTGTGAAAGCGTCTGTTGTGAACAGTACTATACTAAGAAACCAGTCCAGTGCAGTTGCAGTTCTGTAGCATACAGTACTGAAGCTCATTTCTGCATTGTGCATGCTTGTTAGAATTATGTCACACCTGGGAAATGCTGCTTCTCACTTAGAGGGGAAGTGATAGACAGCTGCATGAATCAGGTCTGTGCAATCATTTCTAGAGAAGTTTTTTTTTTTTTTTTTTTCCCTTCCCCATTTCCTCGCTGCCAACTCATTACCATGAGGTTAGAGCCTTGACCCATTTCCCTCCAGTTCAGCATCATCCTCAAGCCACTTTTTGAGTCCTTCAACAGGACCGTGTCCACCACCAGCATGGACGAATTATACCAGACCACCATGCAGTGGCTGGAGCAGCATTGCTCCCTGCCTGTCCTGAGACCCAGTGAGCATCCGCCGTTTCCACACCACTGTCCCTGCCCCCTGATGCTCTGTAGAGGACAGGCCACACTCTGGCAGTACTCATTGTACTAAAAAAATGGTCGTGCTTCTCTCCCAGTTGCCATTTCTTTTCTGCTGACTATAACACAAATTAAAATAAGATTAATGACTGTTTTAAGCAGCAGGTATGTGCCTCATGCCTGCCCCTGGTTTTGCCCCATAACCTTTTCTGTGGTTTCTCATAATAACTAAACAACCACACAGGATTTTTATTTTTAATGCAGGAAATATGAATCATGGATGTTCTGAGTAAATTGAGTACTTTTTTACCATTGTTTCTAGTTTATGAATTTAAGACGTAAGCATCGGTCCTTTTGCCGAAATGCATGAAATGGTACGACACCTTGTTGAATGATCCTTGAAACTGGCCAACAGTGTAATTGTGAAAACATTTCACCATCAGAAATGTTAGCTTTTCTATGATGTTACGGCTGAACCGAAGTGTCATCTTTAATACATAATAGCTGGCAGTGGTGTGTGCCCCCCGTACTGAATAAATATTTGGAATATTGATGGATTATTTATTTAATAGGCATGTTATTAACAGTATGGATGTAATTTTTGGGAAATTCCAAGGCTTGAAGCTTTTTCAGGTAAAGAGTAATTCAGGTTAACTTATTTATTAATAAAGGACTATAAACATGATGCCTTCATTTTGCCTGTAAAAATTAATACTTGCTCTGAAGTAAATCACAGTCTGCCCTTTGTTAGTGGTGCTGGCCAGGGTTCCACAGAGCTGGGGCTTCTGGGGTTGTCCTGGTAGTGTTTTTATGGCTTGAGATTTACAGATATTTGTAGTAATTTCATGGATGTTTCACCGTAGTTTGGGTCCCCTTGTACTGTCCCTGCCTTGTTTATTTTGTTTGGAGTCCAGGCAGACTGGTTGCACTGTTAACCACAGTTTCTCAAGGGCCCAAACGTGAAGGTTATCGTTCAGGGTAGACTTCAAACACTGCTTGGTATCCTGAGTGATGATCGATTTTAGCACCCATTTTTGGGGTTTACTTAAAAATTTGTGTTAAACAAAAAAAAAAAATCTGTTACTACTTTACTGAGGAAGAATGCTTTTCAGTTATTTTTTACTTTTGATTTGCTCTATCGTTTTTCAAGGCTCAGAAGATCAAAGATCTGTATGAATCAGCAGAGTCAGTCAGGGGGATATCTGAACTCTGAAGTGTAGCGATGGTGTGTCTGCTTCCTCTGCTTGTGGTGTTCTAAGCTTTCTCTGGATAGATGAGCACATATGATATTGTGATATTCACAAAATGTGATTTCTGAAAACAGTGGTTTGTTTGCTTGCTGCTGGTTTGGTTGCTTGCTGTATAAATGTCACAGGGATGAGAAAAGTGTACAAATTGAATTTATAAATTATAGTTATTATACCTATCACTTCTATTTCTGTGGTCAGTTGTCCCTGTTAATATTCTGCTCTGCCCTGATAACCTGGTGTGTGCGTGCGTGTGCGTGCGTGTGTGTGCGTGTGTGTGCGTGTGTGTGCGTGTGCGTGCGTGTGTGTGCGTGTGTGCGTGCGTGCGTGTGTGTGCGTGCGTGCGTGCGTGTGCTTGTTCCCTCAGTGGTTCTGGGTACTCTTCGGCAGCTGAGTGTCAGCACTTCAATCCTCACTGACCCCAGTCTGCTCCCAGAGGAAGCCCTGCAGGCTGTGACCGACACCCGAAAGCCAGCCGGCCAGTCCTAAAACAGAAGCAGAGGGGGGAGGTCAAGCTGTGTTTTCAACAAAAGAGCTGTTTCGAACGTTCCTCAGGGCCTGTTATGGTCTGGTCTCTTTTTTCTAACTTTATATCTCCAGATGCCTCTTGGAGAACAGCAGTTGGGGTCTT